>VZSZ01005505.1:546287-663218 GCA_013398815.1 Ibidorhyncha struthersii
TTAGCTGTTGTATCACCTAGTACGCTTTGCACAGCAACACGCGCTCTTTCTCTGTTTCCCCTGGTTTTGCTTGTAAAAGAATTTGTCTTCTCTTAAATAAATGCCAAAGATTAAGCTAAACAAATGCCACTTTCTGACCCTGCTCTCTCACTCTCTGCAAGCCCCGTGGTCCCAGTGGGTGGGTCTATCCCAGATCTTGAGGCCATCTGAGTCTTGCATGCTGTGTGGGCTATATGATCCCCTGGGCTTAAATACATCTGGGTGCTTAATATGAAATCTGCTGTCCGCAAGTCAGCTGTGAGGCAGGAGGACAAGCAGGATACACAGCTGTACTAATGACCAGCTGTCCACTAATGACTGTGTCCTTACTGAGTGGAGGTAAGGGCTCTCTTTCTTGGAGGTGAAAACAGTTACTAGGGTGAGAGTAGCAAGAATAAGAGTCCCCCCAGGGGATCACCCCAGGGATGTATCCTACTGAGTAGCTGAACTAGTTGCGGTGTCAAACCTTTATTAGCAGCTTGCTTCTACAAAGTCAAGGGAGCTGCAGCTGTACCAGCATCTGAAGAATATCAGTCCATGCAGGGACATTTTATGTAATCTGCTTCTAATACTCCCCATCCCAGTATAATAGATGCCCTTGCCAGGCAAAACAGAGACAATTAATGAGGTTATGGGGTCGCATCTCCACCTGGTGTAAACTGGGGATTGCGACTGGTTCAAAAAGCCTCATGTCAAAGTAGAGCAACCAGGTATCTAGCCCCAAAGCTGCCACTGTTCTGTCAGTTCTTCAGGCATAGTTCTTCTATGGCTAAACCTGCAAGAGGGCAAGCACCTCTTGAACTTGCAGATCACAGTTACTGGACACTGGAGAGATCTCAGATGATTGCGATAAAAGCGTTCATAAGGTGAAACACAAAATTCATGAGTCCCTTTTGAAAAGTTTGGCTTGGAAAACATGCATACATGGCTTGGGGTATCTCACTTCTCCACTTACAAAGACAGATGGGTCTGGAGGAAGGTTGTGTTTGCTGGTGGTGATGGGAGCAGAGGAAAGCCTGGAGCATTTCCAGGATCACCTCCGTGCTCCCACAAGGCCAGCTTGGTGGAGACAATTCAGCAAATGAAGAATTATGCAGTGTACTGGGAAAGGCAGGGGCATGCTCTGATGCCTAATTCAGCTGGCATGAACCGCCCTTTGGATTTCCCTGCTTTCACCGTCACCTGCAGAGACAGCCCACACCCTCTAATTTAAGAGAAGTCACTCTCAGCATTACATGCCCTTTCCTGTGCCGTTTGTACAGTGGAGCTGAGCCAGAGTGGCTGGGGGAACAAGCTCTTTTCTCCATCCCATTCCTTTCTTTAGTGCCCCAAATGTGGAATGATGATGTTAGTTGGCTCACCTGCTCCACTTGCTTTAGGAAAGTGACCTTTGATGTTCTTCGGTCTCTTTATTACTCACTGGTACTGACTAACAAAGACCCAGCCACATTTTTTTTCTACATTCATAAGCTGTAAATCTTATCTTGTCACTTCCTGGGGTCCCACGGAGAGCATTACAGCCACAGCATTACATTCTCCTATGAATCCACCTTCCCCCTTGTGACTGCAGCTGTTTCTGTGCTAATTACCCTGCCTAGCTCAGTTGGTTGAGTGCTTCTGTTATTAAATAAACACTGCTGTTGTATCAGTCTCTGGTGAATTTCTGGAAGTGCTAACCAAACACTTGGAGCATCTTGCTGCCTCTACCTCTTCTGGGATATCTGTGGGAGTACGATTTGGTCCGTGTATGTTTTTATAATAACACATTCAGATTTTTACAATCATTTCTGTAAACGAAAGTTTTTCTTTCTTTTTTTTTTTCTTTTTCATTTATGTTGGACATCTGGTCTTTGTTGCTGTTCAAACTTTCTTATTTCCTAAGGGTCTGTATTTTCTGTGTTAATATTGCTCAGCAGGAGAGCATACTAGGGACTCTTTCCACCTATGTAGGAGGGCTAAAAAGCAAAATATATATTCTGTGTTTCTATAGGGTAAAGGATGTCTCGGAAAAATGATGAGCTTCTATCATCATGTAAGTGGAGATGTATGCAGAAAAAGATTTGCTAACTCAACTCCTAATGGTTTCTACACCCAGTTTGTGCAGGCTGAACTCGAAAGGGCCTTGTTGCCTCCTTTTCTCTTGTGAGTGTGAAATGCTCTTGGCTTGATCTGGCAGTGTTTAACTTTGGCTTTGCTAGTTAATTTTCCAAACACAGGGAACTGGGCTCAACATTTGCAACTGAACCAACATCTGATAATTTAACCCAGACTGTTTTACGCATCGTTGCCAGCGATGATCAACCTGCCTCTGGAATTTAGTGGATCACTCCAGAGTTATTGTATGGTACAGCTGGTTGAATAATGAGAAAACTTGGATGACTCTGTCCTCCTGAATAAGATTCATGGCTATTCGTGGAGGCACTGCAACTCATTATTCACCAATATCCCAGTGGTTGCTGGGAATTTATGAAAATGTTTGCAAATTGTAAATGTTTCAAGAATACATTCTGGAAATGAGTTATTTGCTATTTGTCATTCACTGGTCTCCTGGTTGGAGGCATATCTCACATACAAGTTCCAGTCATTGAGTCCAAGAACAAAAATTATGTCGTGTGACTATTCACACAGCATGAGTGACTGGGAACAAAAGTGAGCCATTTGTGAACAAATTACATTTTGGAAATTATTTATCTGTACTAACTGGCAAAGATTTATCAACATGAATTGAATTGTGCATATTTGGAGCAAGTCAGTACTTTTCCCTGATGCTTTCTTCTTCTGTCGAAGAATCTCATTTTCTATTAAGATACATGATACATAAACACATAAAATTTCAGTCTTTTGCTTGTGCCATTGGGAGAAAAATCTTCAAAATATGAGCAGGATATAACCAATACAGTAATGTCTTCCTGAGCCCACAAATAACCTGGTCCCTGCAAGACACATGAACTGCCTCATTCATCTCAGCTGAACCCAGTATCTGAAACCTAATGAGCTTGAGAATGATGATGACTGAAGTACTAACGTTAGTATTTCAGTGTTTATTAAAGCCTGCAGAAAAGGTGTACATGGGAGATGGCCACATTTGAAAGACTAGGAAAACCTGGAGCAAGCAGCAATTTACAAGTAGGATGAGCCTGCAAGACAAGTGGAGTTTGGGAAAGTTTCCTTCACTTGATTTTCCTGTCTTCAATCCCTGCTTATGAATATTGAATGCTTTGAGTAGTTCATGAATGATTCATCAACACAAGCACACACAGAGAGCAAAACTAGGAAAACGTTTGCTTTCATGGATTTTGTTTAACCTCTGATTTGCTTGAGACAGAACAGAACTCAAGGTACATGGAGGAATTGCCAACGAGGTGCAGCTGGTGCAAGTCCCACGGAAAGTTTAATTTTGAATATTACTTCTCCTTTCATGAGTGGTTAGTGGTGACTTTCGTGCCCTGAAGGACAGATCAGGCAAGGAGATAGATCTCATGCAGCAGGACTCTGACCCTGTTAACCTCCTCAGAGACCTTTGTAGAGTGTCCCTACAAGGGGTATTGCTTTGCTCATGCATTTCTGTTGCAACGCAGTAGTGTCACATCTCTGTCTTAAGAAATTAATTTGTTATTTTCAGAAAAAGGTGGAGGTGCCACAGGAGAAATTGAAGGCTCGAAGAGTCTCCCATGAACTCTAGGCTGGGATAAAACAAGCACTTTAATGCCTGTGCATTCTTTCAGTCAGGTCTTGCAGAAACTACATCAGGCCCGCAAAATGGAAAGTCTCTCCATCTCTCCGTGAAATTCAGTTCTTGCCCACAGCAGTACTGCAGGAGGACTCCAGTGCTGGGGATGTACCTGCCACAGGGGACCATGTGAAACGGAGTGCTCCCCTTGCACACGAGCGGTGTGCGAGACTGTGGCATGGGACAATGGCCAGGGCAGTGAGGCAGAGGGCAAGGCACAGCCCCAGCTATCGGGGAAAGTGAGGCAGGAGCCCGCTGTTAAAGGCCTATAGTTTGTGCATGGCACTTTGCAGTGGCAATAATGGGGCCGGTGCTGGGAGGTGGCAGAGCTGTGTCTGAATATCACTGCTGGTGGGCAGGAGCTGTGATATCTGCTCCTGTCTCTGCTAGCTTAATGTCTCCTCCTTCCCCAACCCGTCTGTACGATGAGGGTAATGACACCTTTTGGGAAGAGGGAAGAACAAGACTATATGAAGGGTAAGCAAAAGAGTAGTCAGTCCAAATAACAGGGAGCACCTTACGAGGAAATCTATTAGTGTAGAAGTGAAGCAAAGAAGATACTGAAATCAGACGCTTAGAGTGTATAAGGTCAATCAGAGGAAAACTGGGAAGTGCTGGAACAGAGAACATACAGAAAAGAGGAACACCCTTTCAGGAGAAAAAATGAAGAATTGGATGAAAAATGGTAAGGCTTTTCTGTGTTTAAAGTCTGACTGCATAGATGGGTGACTGTTTACTCTGCTGTTGCCGGCTCCATTTCAGTGATGGCCACAACACTTCTATGTGTAGCTGGGAGAAAAAAAATAGAACCACCTGGAAGTAATGAGTCAAGGATAATGTAAAATGACAGTAATTAATTCTTTTAAATAAAATTCCACAGGAGGGGGAAGAAAACAAGCAGAAGGAATGTTGGTAATTATGCCAGCTAGGAAGCCCAGAGAATGATTCTGGGAGTGTACAAACTTCAAATCCTTTGGAAATCCATGCACACACTTAAGGGAGGACCAAAGTCTCCTGGTCTGAAAGTTCCCAGAATAACATTTGGGTTTGTAGGTTAAGTTGCCTGTTTTCCCTGGGAAGCACCCCTTAAGTAAAGATATCTGCCATGTTTATCATCTTCCAACAAGAGTGTTTGTTTTGTTGGTTTATAAAATAAGGTTTTGGGAATACAGAAACAGAGCACATTCTGGTAAATACTACACTGACAAATAGCCTAGATCCCTGGTCCTGATCTCCCAATTGTTCATGTTGCGTGTATTTTAGGTTGTTTGTCCCTAAATCAGTCTGGTATCCAGCCTATTTAGACACCTTAAACTTCATTTGATTTTAAAAATTGTTAATACACCTTTTTAATACAATGGTTTTTGGTGTTGTCTTTTAGGTGACAGTCTAGGGCTGCTAGAATGTCTCTAACAGTCGGGTACAGAGGTGGTGAGCAAATGCAGTGAAGCATAGTCTCAGGCTTTTCAGGATTTTGAGTTTTTGCAGGTTCACCACCCACGTGTTCTGCTGATCTTTAAGTTAAAAGCCTTCCTTTATGGCCTGGGAATGGACAAAGGGTTCAGGGATTTCCATCCCTTTTAATGATGGCTTAATTTGACATGCCTGAATGTGACTGATCCTGGAGGCTCAGAGTTTACCACCTGTGGCGATGGTCTGTGTTGCAGGTGCAATGATCTGAGCCAGTCCTTATTCATGGCTTTGGGGTCCTTATTGCTCTGAGATCATGTCTTACTTCTCCATGGAAGACGACAACGTGCACCTGTATACGCTGAGGTCCAAACTCCTTCTGAAACTGGTAGAGCTCAAGGCAGTAATTACAACAACTCTGACCTTGGATTGTCAGGAAGGCTTGGGCAGAAGCCTTTATCAGCCTCAATGTGCAGACCCCTGTAATTTAGACTAAAGGAGTCTCTCTGAGGCCTGGCAGCAGCACTATGCTGTGATTTGCAATGCAGATCAGTTGCCAGAGGATGAAACAACACACACTTTACAAGCTATTTATTTCTGGCCCTCTGAAATCAAGCCTCAGAGCTCACCTGTTTTTGTTTTAGAAGAGTAACAGGAGGTTGCAGCAAAGAAGTTTGAGGCTAGAAACAGAGGGAAAGACATGCAGGCTGTGTGTGCTGTGCAGTATGGAAAAGCCACCCCCAAAACACACAGACGGGTGCAATTCATTATCCCTAGAACTGCTTGATGGACACTAAAGACATTCACATGGGACTGGCAAGTATATCGTGTGGATGTCTTAGGTATCCAAAGGCATTTAGAGGACTACATTCCGGCAACTAAATTGCTCCTGGCACATTTAGCTGCACAGTGCTGTGCTGCACAGAGGTCTGAGCCATTTCCACACCCTGCACAGTGTTTAGTGTGCACAAGTCTTAAAAAGGTGCCATGTTCTCCCAGCCCAGCCCTGGAGTAGCTGACAGACACTGGAGCAGCTGTGGTGCTTTCAGGTCAACTGCTTCAGGTCAACCCAGCATCAGTTCCTACTCTTGGAGGCCTTCTCCTTCCCGTTCTCTCTCTTGATCTCTGGTGTTCATGCCCAGCTGGGTTTTTGCTCCTGTTGCAGCTGTGGTGGCCACAGGTTAATTTTCTGAGCACAGAAGTAAGCAGGGTTGTGCTGTGCTGCTTCCCAAGTATGGGGGTGTCCAAGATGGATGGTGGGGTGTGCTGCAGGGCCAGTTGACCCTAACCTCAGGCCAGGTCTGCAGTGGTTGTAAGGAACGTGTCCAAGGCCAGATGGGAGCATGGGCTTTTTAAGTTGTTCTCAGGGTCATGTTCACTCAACAATCAACTCCAAATATTGGAGGCACAAAGATGTTTTCTGGCCTTCTTTGTCCCGCAATATTCCCTGGGTTGCATCCCTTCAGCCAGAGCACAGCTTACTGTTTCCCTCCTCATCCTGCCATCTTGTTTTTCTCCCCCCAACAATGATCACCCACTTTTTTTCCCTTTCTTTTTCAGGCTATTTTAACACCAATATTTTAATGTCAACCTAGAGACAGGAGATTCCTTATTCCTCCCCAGAAACAGTTGTAAATGTAACCTCACCTCACACAACCTCTTCTCTCAAAATCATCAAAGATGATAGCAGCATCACTCTCCCGCATCCTGCCTGCAGGTTTTGGTTCCCTGCAGATGGAGTTTTCATTTAATCAAGCTCAGACTGAATGAAAGCAGCACTATTAATTAAACAATGGCCCATCTGGTGCATTGCAAATATCTACCAGACTGGGAGATTAATATCAATTATATCAGAAGCTGGAGGGATACGAAGACCTGCAGGGACACAGTGTGTGGGTTGTGTTAGAAACCATGCAGAGGAAGAATGTGGTCCTGTGGAGAGATCTCTGGGCAGGGAGCAGGGAGCTCCAGATCCTGTTGCCAGCTGTGACATGATATTCTTTGTGCAGCTGGACAAGCCACTCCTGGAAAAGATGCTTCAGGTGAGAGTCAAGGAGAATGTGGTGTGTCATTCCCAGTTGTACCTTTGAAAATAATCCTACGTTCCTGTGCCCCAGAACCCTTCCACTATAAAATGCTGTAATAACATTATCCTTTCATCAAAACATGCTTTAGAACCTGCAGAGGAAAGTGTCTACAAGAACCAGGGGTAAAAAACTACAACATGTGGTTTCAAATCCCTATTTGTAGTGTTTCAGTTCAGTGTGTTGTCTCCTGGCTCCAACCCAGAAACTATCCCCTTATCAGTTGGACAGTTCTCCCTTTCAGCTCATGCTTTGGAGAATGCTGATTTGGAAACAAGGTTGCTTTTTCTACAAAGCATACCCCAGCCTACTGGCGTGGCCAGAGATGTCACAGATTTCTTATATGCATCATTCTGCAATAGCAGCTATCCAGAAATTCAGGAAGGTCGATTGCAGTGGAGGCACAGAGCTGATTTCTGTCACAAGTACAGTGAGTCTGGCACATCCGGCACTGGAGCTGTACAGATGAAATGCAATCATTGTTGGGCATGTTGGACCTCTGCTTTTGACGGTGGTGGCAGTGACAGATTTATGTGCTATATAATCATGACAGAGCATGTCACTGGATTTGCTTATGACAGCACTAAGAAATGGGACTAGAATTAAAGAAAAAAAAAAAAAAAGAAACCAGCTCTGTCGTGTTATTTTTAGAGCAGCTGGCTTTATCAAGGCCATGAGTTGTGTGCAGTAAACACTGAATGGCTGTGATGAATAGCTATTCAATAAGAGATGGAGAAGTGTCCCTTCATGTTAAGAAAGTAAAACCTGTGTCTGTGCTAGAACCAGTCACGCTAGATTTGTTATCAGATGCATGAACTTTGTTATCTTCCACGTTTAGCTTTTTAGGGACACTTTAAGGTCACAACAGGGGCTTCTTGAGCAAAAGTCTCCTGTCTAGGACCCTAGCTGACAATTCATCCCAGGTCTTGTTGCCCTGGAAGGCAAAACTGATTTCCAGTTACAGGTCAACAGACTTTTTTCTTGAACGGGAATGAAGTCAATCAGCCGCCAATACTTTTTTTTTCTCCCTTAAAAGATTTCAGTAATTATTTTGGCTTTGGGCTGAGTAAATCCAATGTCAGGCACATTGGCCTGCTCAGATTTAAAGCTGCTTTGGCCAGATGGAATAAAGCAAGGGTGGGAGAACTGAGTTGGAACAAATAGAAACTGTCCCAGTCCTCAGACTTAATAATCAGCCTGGCTTGACAGGGTTTGGCGGCTGGAGGAGCGCTTAGATGAATAAATGCTCTTTTGCATGTCCCCACCCTGAAAGGCTCCTCAGAAGTTTCCTGTCCCAGATGAGGCCATCAGTGGGCAGATATATTGGTAACTCTTATGGAAGTGCTGCTCCCCAAGCTGGGGCAACAGTTTCATGAGCTGGTCACACAACTTTGTACTGCTCAGTGCAAGGACAGGGTCCAGGTGCAACCTCACACATGTTTGTAAAAAGTATGAAAAGAAAGTGGCTTTGGGCTTGATTCTGCAGTCTCCAACTTATACTTGATGCAGCTGCAATGGATGCATAAGTTGTTGGGATGCAACTGTAGCCCAGGGGAAGCTTCCTCTGGGGAATGGGATACGGAAAAGGATTTTGATGCAGCTGTCCATATTATCATGCAAACAATTTGCTTAATTCCCTTTGCTTTTCAGGAATTGAGGACATAGAGACAGCTATTCTGCAACACAGACAGCCTTTCTTTTCTCCCTTTGTGGAGAAAAGAAACCCTTCATGGGGATTTGAAAAGAAGGTTGGGTCATGTCATGCCAGCCCTCTTGTGAAACCTGTACTCAAGAGAGAGGAGTAGTCCTTGGCTTGACACAGGGACACTTGAATGCAGCTGGTTTGTTCCTGTAGAAGTCAGACTCCCTGCTCTCCAGTCTGTAATGGAAAATCTCTCTTTTTGGTCTGTTGTAGCTGAGGAAACCTCCAGAGAACTGGCATCTTCAGAAGCCTTCCAGATCTAGGACCATGAGGAGCAAAGAAATAAAGATGACCTTGTAGATACATCAAACCTATGGAGGATTCTGGGAGATTTCCAGGTGAAAGTTCTTGTAGATCTAATCCAAGGCAGGGAAAAGGATTTATGTTTGCTCCAGGCTAATGGGGCAGATCTGGGCGGGTTAATTATTTTCTGCTGACCTCATCAATCTCAGGTCAAACCTGTGTTCTCAACTAATCCTCCTTGGTAGAGACAAGGGATTGTAGCCACCTCTGAAATAAGACTTGATGATGGTACACAGCTCTGTGGATCTTGTTTGCACATCTGTCCCCTTGTAAAATCTACATGTTTATTTTTATTGATGCTTTTACAGTTTGACAAATACATTTTTCTACGAAGAGAAACATAATTAACTTAAGTCATTTATATTAATCAGAAGGGGGAAAACCATGCAAAACGGGTAATTTTGCACTGAACAAATTGAGTAACTTAATGAATATAGATGATGCTGATTTATGTGTTTATGGAAAAGTAAAACTGGGCTGGAGGGGTGGAGGAAGAAAACAGGCCAGGAAAATGGACTGTTAAATGATGTTCTATGATTTCGGTGGAGTCCTGCTCAAGAAGTGTTTCAAATGCAAATGCAACTTTTCAGTGCACTTACTGGGACTAAATTACTCAGAACGACAAAGCAAGACATTATTACATTCATTGTTTCTAAATGATGGGCTGACCCTCAGTCCCACAAATGAGCTGCACTGGTAAGTGTTCTCACTTGTTTACTTGACTGGGAGTTGTAGGGCAAGGCTGTATTTCTACCAGGGAGATGGTGCATTTTGCAAGAAAGCAAATGTTGATGTCAAACTCACTACCTTCTCTCCAGGACTTGCATCAGATACTAGTGGGAAAAAACATAGGATTGAAATGTCCACCTCATGGAATTGGTGACAAAACTCCTATGGGGTTCAAAGGTGCCAAACTCCCCTGTAACGCACTGGGCAGCTGTACAACCAGATGCTGCATACATGGAGGGGAATCCTCCCTAATCCCATTTGATGCTGTAAAATGTGTGTATTGAAGGCTTTGTGGTAGGTTTGTACTGAAAAGCGTCTTGGTATTTTAAAGACCCGGTAGGAACAAGTGGTTTCCCTTCAAAGATACATCTAGCTTAGTATCTCACACCCGGCACAAGCACTTGCAGCCTCAGGGAAAAGCTAAATTAAGTCTTAATGTACCCCAGCAGTTGCACAATGGACTCTCTCATGTTTCCTCTTTCCTAAATGAAACAGGGGGAAATCCAGGCACAAGGCTCTTCTGAACTTCACATCTCCAAGAGGAGTCGTTACCTCAAATATTCAACGTCCTTTTATCAGAACCTGTCACAGTTCTGAACATGGCAGTCTCAGATTCACAGCTTTGTTTGCTCAGGTTGCACAACATGACTAGATTTTGGAGTCATATTTTATTAATCTTTTACACAGTGAATAATTAAAGACAATAAACTTTGTTGGAAAGCTCCTTTTATCCCAGAGGATTTCAGGGAGGTTTGCAGACTGTGTGCAGGGAGCACAGGGAGCACAGAGCCACCTCTGTGCTGGCACAAGGCGGCAGTTTAACAGTGCACAGCTTAACATGTGCTGGAAAGTAGACAAAAAATATCACTTTCTACTTCCTCTTCAGCAGAAAATGTGGGGAGATGAAGTATAATGATTCTGTAATGTTTTTGCAGGCATTTGTCCAAGACTGCAAAACACTGGTACTGGTATAGTGAGGATGAGACTTGGGTGCTGCAGAAAGTAAATTCAGCTTTAGCAAAACCAGCCCATTATTAACTTTTAATGCTTGTTGCCTGCCCTCACTGGTGTGGGGACAGGGCAGGTATGGGTACCTATCAGTGCCTTCAGCAGGGGGCATCCAGCAGCACTGAGGTGGGGACCTCCAAAGGTTAGATCTGAAAACAGAGCAAACTTTACTACCTACAACGGTTGTTAAATACAGGCACCAGGTACTATGGGAAGGTCTTCATCACCAAAATGTTGTGGTCCAGACCGGATGTTTTCTAAAGATCAGGCCAAACAGAAATGAATCAGGGAAGCCCTGATATCTCTGTGATGTGGAAGGCTGGACTAGGTCAATGGGATATTTTCTTTCTGGCTCTGCTGTTTGCAAAATGTTTCACAGTTCAGGCGCACAGTCCTTTTGGATTCCAAATTGGTTTTGCAACCCAAAGGAGGGATCCATGCCAGTGGTTAATTTTCAATACCATTTGCTCTAATGTTGCAGTTCAGGCTTTTCTGCAAATACATACTAAGGACTGTCCATTTTTATTTCAGTCTCAAAAGCTGCTGAATAGTTTATTCAAAGAGTTTTAATGAAGATTAAAATAAAAGTACCACCCACGGGCAGAGAACAGGCCTGCAAATCTTAATTGGAAAGTTTCTTAATATTATAAATGATTGAGAGGCCTGATGGCTTAAGGTAATTTCTTACTGGGATCTGAGCCACCAGGACATCTTTCCCTGTCCCAAGCCTAGTGTTGGTACAGATTAAGCTTTACAGGGAATTTTAAGAGGCAAAATCCTTTGCTAAGATCTCTTATAACCTTGTGTTAAACATGGGGGACACCTTGAAAGAATGAGCAAAACTAGCATATGATGAGGTGTAAACACTGGCAACTTGGACTACTAAATTACCATGTGAGCCACACTTTGTAAGCCTCTTTCTGCACCTTTGCAGGGTAGCTTTATTGGGGTTTTATTCTGGTGCAAGCATATTACTTTAATTTGCACCTGTGAAAACCTCCTGAATCTAGGCAAAACCTGAACTACTGCCCTGGTGCAAGTCATACCACATCAGGCACATTGTTGTTGTTGTTGTTACTAAATCTGTTCACTATAGACAATAACCAGTGGTTTGGATTGTGTGGTTATCCATGGGAATCTTGGTGCCAGCAGACCCTCGGAACACAAACAGATGAAAGCTGCTCAATAATAAATTCAGTGCTTTGTGATTTATGCACATTTGCAGAAGTCCCAAAGAATTGCCATTCTTTGCTTCACTGTTTACCATCTTCAGACAAAGAATACAAGAGCCTGTGAAAATAGTTCCTATTGAATATTGTCAGAATAGTGATCGTTTTTTCCACAACGTTTAGCTCCACGGTCGTCTCTTTCTGCCTTTCAGTAAACACGTAAGTAGCGTTGCACTGTAGATAAGCGGTGTCGTCTGGGAGTAGGCTCTAATCACGTCAGCTCCACGGCAGCCTCCCACGCACAGCTGGGGTGGCACAGTTTGAAGTGTGCTCTGCTTTTTTACACAGAAGAGGGGGTAAGACTGACTGGTGGGAGTTAAAATACCCCAAATCCTGGTTTGTTTTTCAGAATAAGTTTTGATTTGATAATTACTCCTGTAGAAGCCCAGCTGCATTGCCTGAATTCAGATTTATCTCTCTTTAAACACTTCCACCTATTTCTATTCATCCTTCCCCCTTATCCTAATGATCCTGGCAGTGGCTTTACCTGTTCTGTCCTTGAGTTTCTCTACAGCTAAGAAAAATTCCCTGGTACATGCTACTCGGCGTCAGCCTCCTCGCTCTCAGCCACTTTCATCTCTCCTTCGAACCCACCTTTCCTCCTGCTCAGCTTTTGTTTCTCTGTTGAGCATCTTGTTATCCTGAGGGTCAAGGACGCTGGATAAAACCAAAGGCTTTAGATTTTCAGTTTCCCATACAGAAATTTTCAAGGGGCTGTTGTGGAGCCTTCCAAAGGATACAAATTGCAAAGCAAAACACTGCTTCTGCTTTTGAACATGAGAGATTAAGGTCACACAAATACCTTACATCTCGCCACACGTCAGAAACTTCACAGCAGCTGCTGTTGTGTATCCTCTTTCCCCTTTGTGTGTGCAAAAAAGCGTGCTCTTCTTACCATGGGGAATAAGCTGCCTCTCATTTACCATAGATTAAGAGTGCACACACACATGGGCAATCATAACAATGTGGCTGGTGTGCTCTAGTGTGCTCTCTGCCTCATCGCATGACACCTCCTTCATCATGAAATCTGACTCCCAGTCACGCCACTGGTATTCACATGAAGCCTTGAACCCTCCTGTTCCTTCTCCTCTGGTCTCTGCATCTCACTGGCTCCTTCTGGTGTTTTCCGTCCTCCACATTTCATCTTACGGCAGCCAGGGGAACCGCTGAAGTTATTTCTCATCTGAAGAGAAGAACTAAGAGTGATAACCAGAGTAAAGCAGAGGTTTTGATGTCCAAAGCGCTTTGCATACACCCACATTGCAGATGACAGAAAGTCAGTAGCTGACAGTCTTTGTTTTCCAACCTGAGGAGAAACTGCCCACCTGCGCTGAGAGGAATAGAATCATAGAATTGTTAAGGTTGGAAAGGACCTTTAAGATCATTGAGTCCAACCATTAACCTAACCTGACAAAACCACTTCTAAACCATATCCCCAAGTACCACATCTACCCTTTTTTTAAAAACCTTCAGGGATGGCAAATCCACCATCTCCCTGGGCAGCCTATTCCAGTGTTGGATAACCCTTTCAGTGAAAGATTTTTTCCTAATATCCAACCTAATCCTTGCCTGGCTTAACTTGAACCCATTTCCTCTCATCCTATCAATTGTCATTAGGGAGAAGAGGTCAGTCCCCATCTCTCTACAACCTCCTTATGTGAATATATCACATATGGCTTGTGGGTAAAGTGCCGTACTGTGCACGGGAGAAATGGTCTTATTTCTGTAGACACACTGCTTCACACTGTAACTAGACTAAACAGTCAGGCATGATCCCGTATGACACAAGAAACCCTCAACTGACAGGAAACCTTAAGGGCTGCAGTCAATTTTTTTGTTGTCTTTCTTTTGCATGTGGTATATAGTTTTGCCCATCACTGAACAGACATGAGAAATAAGGCCCATTCCTGAAGATCTGTGATCATGAACAGTCTACTGGAAACGTGTCTAGCTTGCTAGATGTGCTATATCTCAGTCGAATTTCTATTTAGAAAAAGATGGCAAATATTAGTCAAAAAGTTTGCCCCGAGGAAATGGTACCACTTACACTGGCTCATATGCTCTTTAAAATATATTAGGCTAAATGGTGCAAATGATTTCACCATCATTATTTTAGCTGATTTTGATCTTACTAAGACTTTACACTTACAGTCGTATTTCATCAGTAGATCTCACATTATTGTGCAAATATGAGCCAATAATACCATCATTTATGTTTTACAGATAAAAACTGTAGCACAAAAGAGGAAAATGGTAAACTCAAGGTTAACTGTAGACTAGAGTTCAGGCCTTTGGTTATATATCTTTTCTCCCCTAAAAAGCACCCAAATTTTTTCTTTCTGCTTCCTCCCTGAATTTTCACTTCCTATCTTATATTCTTGTACACTGTTCTGATGCACTATTAAACAGCTAATGCATTTGTTCCCTGAGGGATATTACTCAGGTGGTCAAATTGTCCCTGTGTTTCGAAGTCTATAGAGCATTTTGAGGCTTTTCCTGGAAAAAAAGATGTTCCTGAAGCTATTTCTGGAGATAGCAGCATGCCAAAACGACCTTGACTTTGAAGGCACTTCTAAGCCCAAATGTCACTATAGTTATAATGGACTAGAATAAAAAAACAGCTGAATCTTTGATCAGGAACTCCAAAACTTTGATGTCTGGCTCCAGTGCCTGCATTTGGAGTCTCTTTCTAGCTGGTTTCAGTGCTGAGGAACCTGCTGGTACACAGTTGTTGTCCACAGAGTATGCACCAGTATGTCTTCTTTTTGGGGGGCTGTTGTTTAATACCCACAAAAGCTAAGAAACACAGTGAGTAGTTCCAGGTAGTTACTTTCCCATGGAAATAATTGCTGTAGCTGGCACAGTGGTCCTTGGCAGTGCTGGAAGGCTCTGTGTGATTTGGACAAACAAGAGCCATCAGTGTCGCTCAGAAGGTCATGTGCAAGGATCTGCAACAACACTAGGGAAAACGCTGGAGATGTGGTTTGGTTTTGGTTTCTTTTTTTTTTTTTTTTTTTTTTTAATAGGAAGCTGCTAAAATGGTCTCTTTGTGGTCAAACAGCCCACACTCTTTTTTTGTTGCTTTTGGTTGTACAGGTGTCATGACTACTGTGAACTGAGCAGTTTCTGAGATTATCATCCGATGTGCTTATTCATTTGTTTCTCATGTGCTGTTTTAAAACTATACCTGCATCTAGTGCTTCACTTCAAAAGTTAGTTTTAACACTGTCCACTGGTAGAATAGGAGCAACAAAATTCTTATCATCCCTGTTAAATGCCCTTGAGCAGCTGTAAAATGGAGGTGGGTTGGTGATGGGTGAGGGGCTTTTGCCATCAAAGAAGATGGGCTCATCCAGGACTGAGTAGGCAATGCATTCATATTCCTGTACTATTACTCAGATATTCTCAGACAATTAAGCAGGGGAAATGAATTTAAAATTGAATGCTCTTTGGTACAGCTTCTTGAAATTACTTTTATTAATCAACATTGATTTTTAAAACATTTTTTACATAATACTGTCATAATTTTTCCTGTTAAAGACAGTAGCAGGGAACCTGGTTGGCAAAGGCTTGGGAACTAATGAATCTGATTTTGTATTCCACGTGCTGTGGCCCAGAAGCCAGGCTGTGACAGATTTCTTTATTGAACCTTCCGGCAGGCTCTTTGTGAGAGTCATTTTGTAAATGAGGGTATGTAATCCATGACCATGGAAAAGGATCATTGTCCATAACAGTGGATGGTTCAAAGGTCTGATTAATAGTAGCGAACAAAGGCTCTCACCTTGAAGGTCACCGATACAGATTTAGCCCAGTCTGGTGGTGACAGCAACTTCTTTGCTTCTCAGAACTGTAAGCGACAAGAATGATGGACAGAAACTCAGGCAGCAAATTGCACCACAAAAATATACAGTGGGGGCGAGAGGGAGAGTACTCGCATCTCTAGGGATGTCTAACATAAGGGCTTAATTTGTTTGCTAATCTCCCCAGAGACCAATTGTGTTAGAAGGCTCTGCAATGCCTGTAGGAGGACCCTCTTTCTCTCTGTGTGGTCTCTTTAGGGGGCCTAAACAGACTAATTAGTTTAACTGGGTCATGTAAGTACTGCCTCAAACATGAATCCTAGTGACAGGACTGCTGGGAAGACTGAGAAGGAGCTGGGTGTCACTCAGAAGTGCTTCTGCCATGCCACATGTGTTGTGGCATGTGAAGCTGTGTACATGGAGAGTCCACAAGCTTTTTCACCTCCTTGGCATGGGTATTTCCTATTTCCCTCTGTTGCTGTGTCTCTTTCTGGCTTTGAATTCCTCTGTAAGATTTCTGGGACAGAAACTGTTTCCTGCAATCATACAGTGCCTGGATCATTGAAGAAAGCTGAACCTCTTACTGCCTCTGTTTGCTATTAAAAATACAATATGTTGAGCACTGGATAAGGAGGAGATAATTTCACTGGTGCTGCTTGTGCTGAATCTATTTTGTTGAAAGATTGTGGGGACTGCATTATGACTGCCAAGAAGATGTGACTAGAACAGACGTGCAAACTCTGGTTTCATACGGACATGCAAAACCTGTGAAGATGTATTCATGAAATGAGAGATTGACCCTGAGGAAATAGAAAGATTCCTTGCCATCTTTAAACTGATTTATACATACCTGCTGGACTGATTGGCCAGTCAAGAATCCACTGAAGATTAGGAGGAAAAGATAGGTATTTGGAAGCTGTCTTGGATCAGTGATGTGGCTAGATGTTAAACGAGGTGGGAAGACCAACTAAAGAGCACACAGGGAAGTGGACCTGTAGGAATGGGGTGGAAAGGGCAATTAAGCAGTTTATTGCTGGTTAAGTGTCAGATAATCATTCCATTAATCAGAAAATCAAAACCAGACTGCTGGATGATTGGGTCAATTCACTAATCCTTATCAGCAGCAATGGGAAAGAAGGGAGAGAGGGCTGGCTGGTGTGTCTTCCCCATACTGCTTTCCAAGTAACATGGGAAAAGAAGGTACCAACAGAATATGAGTGTGAAATAAAGTGTGAAGGATGGTGTAGTTGTGACTCCTAGGACAGAGGGGAATGAGGTTTCTGCATAGGACTGAACAAACTAATTAGTAAACCCATCTCCCTACCATGGAGCAGGTTTGCAGTCGACCTTAGATGCTACTGGAGCCATGCTTAGAGATGAGTTTACCTTGGCCACATGTGTCTTCACTCTCTGAGTGACTTGATGTCAGGAAAAACCACTGTGAGCATTGTTATCTTACTAACAGTGGAATGAATCCTTTAATAGAGAGGGTCATGGCTGTTGGATTAGTGTTGAAGGCCCTGGCATCAGACACTAAGGTTGCATCTCCAGAGAGGTCAATGTATCCATGCAGGCAAAATAATTTTACTTTCTTTACAAAAAATGTTATTTCTCACAATAATATTTCCTTATGCTTCTCCAACACTTTTTACTGCATACCTCAAAAACGCTCTATAAACTTCATGAATTTAGCTTCAGAACACTGTCTACCCTTCTTAGCATCTTCTTGTGTTCACCCTTGCCCTACTTTTGTGCGGGATTGTGGAAGTTAGGATGAGTTGCAAAATGTGAATTTAACAGTGCACCACTCACAACTGGAATGAACTGCCAACTGCTAATTATTCACTCGAAAAGTTCATGGATGACTGTGAATAACAGATCTGAGAGTTTTCCAATCTGCCCCTGGACAATTCATAAGTACAGAAATGGCAACATTCATTATATGATTTATTTGTTGTGAAGTGTTTACTTGGCTCTGCTCCCATGTCTATAACACCAAGCCAACAACAGTAGGACCCAAACAGACTTTCTCGTGAGATATCCAGGGCTCCCTTTTTCAGATTTGGCCAGCAAATACACGAAGAACAGTTTTTCTTGTGACATTTTAGCATTTCCAGCCTCTGTTTGATCCCAGGAGCAGAAAAGCAGCAGAAAAACAAAGGTGAATGATCAGAGAAGAGATCCTTTTAAAAAGATCTTTCTCAAGCAGAAGTTACTGGTAACCAGAAATTCCTTCATCAAATCCAGTCTGTGCCTGTGTGCTGTTTTGTAGGAAATCACGCTGAACAGTTATAAGATTCCCTCTGGGATCCTGCGAGTTTTAAAGCCTCCAATGAAACCTCAGGTGAACACCTAGGGAAGAAGTGGAATCAGTACTGACGTTTCTCCAGAACCATTTCTTAAGTATGGCTGGAGAGAAGTTAAATGTATGCTGTTGGGATCCTGCAGCAGCCCTGCAAGAAACCTTTATATAAAAGAGACCTGTGGACAGCCAGCACTGTGCTGTCAAAACTCAACCTGACCCCGCATAGCCCAGCTGTCAGCTCGGTCTATAGACCTTCTCTTGCCTCTTCAGCTACTGAACACGGTGCAAGGACTGTCAGCTCGAGCTCTCTAGGGTGGCTTTCAGTGTTGTTGGCTCTAAAGTTTTTAAAAGGAGATTGTCCCTGAAATCCCAATTTTGGTTTACAGTGACAAATCTTAAAACTTCTGGTTTTTGATATTTTTGGCTCTGGTTATTGAGCAGTTTGTGTACCCCATATTTTCACGTACCTCAGCAACTACGAGAGCTAGAGAGACCAGAACAACAACAACAACAAAAAGATTCTCCTGCCATCTCTGGACTCCAGAAGCTGGAGCTTCAAGTAAACACTGGTTTTATGAGAGCTAGCAGACCCCACATCTGTTTTTTATCTGGAGACTAACCTCATATAGCATTTTCTTCTCTGTTTCCAGTGTGTGCTTCTCAAAACATTTCACTCTTTCTTTTCAACCTATGGCTGCAGATGATCCCAGCTCCTCCCTGGCCCCCTTCCTTGTTTTGTCTTGGAAAGCATAATGTTTTTAGGTAACAGATGCTCAGCTGCCTAAAGATGCCATCTATAATGGGGAAATAATCTTCTGAAATGGAAAGGGAACATTAGCCTGGGCTTTGACATGTCAGATCTGAAAGGAGAGTGGAAGGGTTCTGGCAGCGGCCTCAGGCAGAGCTGGGCTGGCAGGGTTGCCATGGCAATCAGCTTGTTTATCACATCAAGGTCCCTGTAATGAAATAGCAGAAGATGTAATTCAGAGAGCATTGAAAGTAAAATATACGTATCAGCGTGCATTAGGTTGCAAGAAAAGTGAGCAAAGAGATCGAACTGTCTCAGCGGTTTATGAATAAATGGAAAGACTGAACCTCCTTTTGGTTTGAATAAAATAAATGACAGATATTTTCAGTGACTTCAGTGTCGAGGTGATACTGATCAAAATACAGATATTGTTGTGGTACAAGTACAAACTGAAAGAGGCATTCAGATGTGCAAACTAAACTCATACTCAATTCAGATGAAGAATTACCCTGTGTTGGTTAATGATAGCTTTTCTATTCCTCCCATTTTCATTGAAAGAAAGGGTCAGGCAATCAGAAACTAGTGTTAATATGGGCCTTGGTTTGAGCGGAGTGAAATAACTTGTAAAAGCTGTGATGGCTTATTGCATAAGACAGTGCTTGCCTATAGAATATAGATCACCTTGTGGGAGGATTCAATTTTAAGAATAAGAAGATTGGAGTTATGGGATAGTAACAGATGGATGCTAAAAATTTTGTTAATTCTTGCACTGTTATTGATATAAGCACAACCTTGTGCTGTGCAAGCTCCTATACAAATATAACTGGTTACAAAGAGTAGCAGGATCAGCCGCTTAGTTCAGTCAGGCAGAAAGGCAATAGATTTGATTGAAAGAAAAGGGCAGCTCCAGGCATCGGTCTGTATAAGACATCTGCTGTAAGCGCTAACCTGCTTGAAGGTCAGGCCACAAGCTATTGGAAGAATCATTCCTCTTGGATTCACAACAAGTTCCCGCACTTCACCTGTGCCTTCAGATTCAGTAAGTGCAAATGAGCAAAACACGAGTATTACGCAGCCAAGCGCGGGAGCCCTTGAGGAGGAAAACATAGGCAGAGGTCCTCACCCTTCCCACGGGCCCCGGGACCCCAGGCACCTCTGCAGACTCTCTGCCTTCCCATGAAAATGGCCTTCACGTGGCCTATTGACTGGGCATCCGCATGCATTGCTGCTTTAGTTTGGCCTGGAAAGCTTCAGAAACAGAGGAAGGAGCATGTGTGAGAGAAACCGAAAGCTGATGATCAGGGTCTGCTGTGGCACTCTCTTTATAAGGGAAGACAGAGAGGCCTGGAGGGGTTAATAATGCACACTGTTAAATAAGTCTAAAACATGGACCGAAGTATAATGTTACAACTGAGTAAATTATATGCTTCAAAAGATCTCTGCTTACATATTTAGCCAGTGTTGGCTATGCATCCACTCACGCTGTACTGTGTATATTTGAGTGACTGGAACAATTCCCGAGGTTAATTACTAAACTAACCAAAGGACTTGACTCATTTGGAGCTGATGGAGACCACTGCACTTATTCCTCAAATTTATCAAGCAAATACAATTATAATGGTCATGACACATGGCTTGAGTAATAGCACAGACATATTGGACTAAAAAACCCCGCCTTGGCATGTGTCTCTCAGCCATGGAGAAACATGCACGCTGGAGTGTGATGCAGGAGGGAAAGTAATGCCCACCCACTGGGTATTCCCCCTGCTGACTTGCTTTTAAATTACATTGCATAACTGGAAATTACAGAAATACATGACATTAACTTCCTTGGAAGCTCAGGATGTATTTGAGGATAGCTCTCACTAAGTGGATTTCTGATTGTAGGATACAAAGCAGTCTAGTTGGCTATGACAAGTGGGTGAATAAGCAAGACCACCACTGAGGACAACGTCTGAACCACCTGCCAGTGAACTTCCACCATGGTTTTCAGTGGAACAAGAGCTTTGAATAGCTGGAAAAGGATGGCTCCAAGCCATCTGAAAAGCCCAAAGCAACCTACTGATCGAATGTCTGCTTTACCTTTGCAAAGATCGGCAGATACGCAGTCAGTGTAACTGCATGTCAGCGAGCCACTGCCACACAAATCAAAAAGTTCCTCTCACCGGCTCACCTCCTCTGCAAGTCAGTGTTGGTGCTTTGTCTCCTCACCTTCCACTGCATGTTGCTGCACCCAGCATGATTGTCCTTGTTCAGAAGGTTTCTCCAGGAGGAACTTTATTTCCCTAAAGTGAATATCTTTATAAGCATGCATTCTGACAGACATGCACAAAATGACAAATCTGTAAACAGATATGAAGGCAGGGCAATGAATCTATCATTTCCAAGGTTGGTTAACTTATAATCTGAAAGTCTTTTCCACTTCTAAGGTAATATTAGTTATATCTTTAAAAAATGTGATTGTGTTCCTGATTCAGCACTAACTTAAATGTGCAGTTATGGTCATCCTTACTTAATAAAGCGCCTAAATGTATGATTAAATCCTACTAAATCTCACTCTTAAGAGTTTAGCTGAAGTAGCACTTAATTCATTACAGCTTTAATAGACCTTCTAAAAATCCTATCTAAACATGAAATAATGAAGCAGGAAGCGTCATTCATAACACCAGAATGATGGCATTTATTAACAGAAGTAGTCTTGAGCACTATCTACTTTTAGAACAGCTTTTCCTTTTTGGTTAACTGGGGCTGCACCTTGGCTGCCCTGTAGGAACACTGGCTGCAGCGCCTTTGACATTAAATTTCTCAGCCTCCTATACCATTTTGGCTGTGAATAAGGGAGTGACAGTAGAGGTACAGTACCAGCCTTTGGACACCCCATCGCATGCCGTAGAGGCCCCCTGGCAGCAATTGTGGCACTCGAGTGCCAGCTATGGGGATGCACACGGAGACATCTAACCCAAAACTGGGGATAAGGCTGGTGCAAGTCTCACCAATCTCCCCTGCTTCTCCCTGGTTACTGTGGGATTCCCATCCTACCTTCCACCTCCCGCTGCTAGCTATCTGTGACTGCATTTGTGATGTCTCTGTGCTTGGGCTTTCCTTTTGGTCAGAAAAGTTGAACGGGACAGCACGAGTGTCAGACAGCTGCCCACTTTATCTATTTTCAAGCTGGAAAATGGAGAACTTGATTACAGAGCTAATGTTGGAAGACTTGAGCTAAGAAGTTGAGAACTGCTTATTTAGAGTAATACTTTTCTTAAAGAAAAGAAAACAAAACAAAAGAAACCACCTTTTAAGCCTGGACAGGCTTTATGATGATCCCTTTAGAGTTTGAACATGTGGGTGTATCATGTAGCAGGATTTTACAGAAAAGCCAGCCCTGCTTTGTTTACAATCTCTTCATCTTCTGGAAGACCTGGTGTAGTTTAGCAATCACAAAGGCAATGTAATTTTGATAACTGTTTAAAAAAAGAAGAAAAAAGCGAATGGAAAAAAAGTTAAAAGATCACACCAGTGCTCTGCCAAACTTGCCCTGGTCACATATATCAGCCCCCCCCCCCGGCTTTTTTGTGAACTGATGTGAGTGAAAGGTTCAGTCATTTGGCAGNGTAGGAGCCAAATTGAAGGAGTCACTGTGTGCCAAGGAGAAAGTAAGGTGAATGAACCTCTTGCACCATACCAATAAGAAGCCAATGCAGTTTTTGAGGACAGGTTATCTAGACTTATATAGCTTATGACATAGGCACCAGTGGTGCTATAAAGTCAAGGAGCTTAAAATCAGGCAGATAGTAAATAAAAGAGGTGTTTCCCATGAAAGACTACAGAGACACTGGTCTGCAGCAGAAGGTGGAAGAAGGAGGGCTTGACATATATCTCTATGCTTCCATGAGCGCATTTCAGTGACAGCCAATACTATTTGCAGTGGGTTGAGCCACCTGTTCCTCTCCCTGGACAAGGTCTGGTAGCCAGTGTGGGACTCACTCAGCGAGAGATGACACTGTTACTGAGCCTCACCTCGTTATCTAGTGATCCCTGGTTTGGAGAGAGAGATGCATTTTGCTGCAGATGATTGTCATTTCTAGGCCTGGTCTGCATGCAGGAGTGACTCTCATTCAAAACACCTAGCTGTCCTTGTGTGTCACTGATGTGAGCTGGGATCACCAGTCCCTTCAACAAACTCCTGCAGGTCTTCACCGGCTAGTGATCCCCGCTGACCCAGGGAGCTGTTCTTGCTTACCGAACTTGGTAGATGTTTCCTGACTCTAACTCCCCATGAATTATTCTCCCTGAGCCTGAGTTATTCCCCCAGATCCTATGAAGAATTAGGGATGCTATGGCTGAAATACCCTAATGATTCAGGATTGCTCTGATTTACAATCCTAATTAGGTCCCCCTGCACGTTATGATTGATTCCTTAATTGTGGGATGGCCTGCTACGCTTTTCAACAGGATTTCTGTCTCATTCGGTAAGCATGATTAGTCCTGCTGTGGGGGGGTTCCCTTGGCTATATTTCTAGTCCTCAGGTGGCCTCTGAGTTTGTGAGTCTGGGTACAAGCCTTGTGCCTAGAGTGCAGGTTATGGAGAGACTTGAATGTGTATCAACCCCTTCTTATGGCCTGATTTCCCCAGTAAGGAAACCCTGGTGCACAACAAAGAAACAAACCAGTGTATTCTCCAAAAAAGTGTCCTGTCTGGATAATTAAGAAAACAGGGGTTTTGAGTGCCTCTGCAGGTAAGAAAAAACACAGTTTACATGACCTCCATCTTTCCCCATTGTGGATGCTGGGATGAAATATTCACAGCAAATGCAACAGGGACCTGGAGAAGAAGGTGGGCTGGGTCGTCATGGTTGAATCAGTGCGATGCTGCCTGGAAAAATGGATTTTGTGTGTGCTGCAGCCATGGGGCTTGTCTGTGATGCTAGGCAGATACATACTAATCCTGTGTTTTCCATGTCCTGCCTGTGCACGAAGCAAGCTGCAGAGACTGCTTTGTAAAAACAGAGGAGAGAAATCAGCAACCGGACTCAAAGCAATTAAAGTGCTACAAAAGCTCGCATCCCCTACCAAACCAGGACTTTCAAATGAAACACCCAGCACTGCTGGACATTTCAGATGTAATATCTCACTGTCTCAGTTCCCCATCTCCATGGGAAGTAACAATACCACATCGTTTCTCAAGATTTGTTGTGTATATCAATTAATTAGTTTTTGCAAACCACTCAAACATTGAAATGATGAATGTTTTAAAGAACTTATGATTAATGTTGTCTTCAGATTAGGTCTTCACAGTGTACATAAATAAGGCCTAGGGTTGTACATAGAAAAATGAAGACAAAATGAACACTGAACAGCTGCTTCTAGGGGAAGCAGATCCACTGTGCACTCCAGGTGGTGATGGTGCTCAGAGGTGGAGTATGTGGGCATGAAATTAAAGACCATGACACGTTCTTTGCCCACACAAAACTGAAGCAAGCTTGCACAGACCTCTTTTTATTGTCATCTTTGAGTTTTCAACTTTTCAATCTTTTAATTCATTTAACATGAGGAGTTTTTATGTACTTCATGTACCGAGACAGAGACACAACTTAAAGAGCTAATTTATTTTTGTCTGGGTACACAAAGTACATTTGAAAAAGAAGAAAACAACCCTCTTACATAAATAACTATGACAAATGCTGGAAACCACATGGCTGGTAGTGACATGCTAGTGTAGTCTTGTCATGAATACTATGGGGGACATAGCCCTCTTTTAGGAGTACCAATATAATATTCTTTCTTGGGTCATGTTGCATAGCCTCCCCACCAAATCCCAGTCCCGGGTATCCATGGGATTACCTTGGTATCCTGTATTCCTGGGCAAGAATCCACACTGAGCCATCTGCTGACTTGTTGAGGAAGGACTGAAAATCCAGTTTCCCTCTCTGTATTGTCTGCTTCAGAATTTGAGGGCAAAAATGGTACCCTGACTTTCCCTCCACTGTTGGCAATTCAGCTTCAATTTAGTGTGAACATGACTCTTGTGGTTAGCAGCAGCATTAAAACACTGGATCACGCTTTCTGGCTCAAGTCAGGTGTTTCAGGAAGCCTACGGCGAGCACTTCCCAGCTCAGAAAGGCACGTTTGGAAAGGCTGGCCCAGGAGCTGGTGCCAGCTCTGCGTCCCCATGCCTCCCCAGTGTTTTAGCATAGAGGAGACAGCAGATGGGGGCCGAGCTGGTGCTGCTGGTGGAAAGTCCCAGTGAAGTAAGTCAGAGTAGCTCAGGCTGCTCTGAAACATGGTCTGGGCTCGTGATGAATTAGCAAACATGAGCTAGTGAACTTCTATCCCCGAGATTTAGTGTTCATCCCCAAGGCTAAATGAGACTAGGATGCAATCCAGCTGCAGCATAGGTATCTCCTGTCCTGGCTTCCTTCACTCAGGTGCATGAAAAATGTGGGGTCAAATCAGCTGGCCTCAGAGACCCTCAACAGGACAGCAAACTGAACATCTTACCTTCCAGGGGCTTCAGGCACTTTTTTCTGCACTAATGCTTGTACTATAGCTCTTCCTGGGAGACCAGATCCAGAATTAGCAACGGTGGATTTCTTCCTCTCACCCCCCTTCCCTGCCGTACATGAGGTCTTGCCGCACAAGATCTGAGACCTATTTTGCTTAAACTAGTGCTTTGCTCTAGAGGGAATCCAACCTATACTAAATTACAGCTAGGCCAATCAGAACTTGCCAGTTCAGTTTAAAAACAAACAATCTTATCTAATTTTCTGCATGTATGTTTTTCCTGTATATTCTTTAGATTTGCCTTGGCATTTCTACAGCAGCAGGAGACTATTATCTTGTCAACAATGGTCTATTGCATTGACATTATCTCTTAATTACACAATTACTTTGTTATGTACTGTAGTACGAGCAATAAAACATTTGAAGTACTTCAAGCAAATATAGTTTTAAAGGTTTAAAAGAAAAAAAAAACAACACAAAAAAACAACCACCAACCCTTGATTCAAACTATCTGCTAAGTCTAAGTACTATTTTGTTCTCCTGATAGATTAATGAAGTAATTGTACAATTAGTGCTAGAAAAGGTGTAGGTAAGATGGTGATGCATGTTGGGATTGGTAAAATGGTGCTTTTTGTCTTCTTATCCTGAAAGATGTCTCAAGAGAACTGGTCTACTTTACTCACATCACTCCTTGTCATATCATCATGGGACCCCTCAGAAATGGACTGGGTCCAATCCAGCTTACGCTATGTGGCTAGAGTCATCCTGACAACATGCTGCATCTGCTGGGTACGCCGTTAAAGAAGTGCTGGCCTGACTACAGTCTTGGGTACCTACAGGGTTACATCGCAGCACCAGGTACAAATCTATGATAACTCCACTGATTTTTCACTTCAGAGAATCCGAACTGGGATACCATAGTGGCACTGCTGTTGCCTAAAAGTACACTGGAAATGCAGCTCACAGCCAGGTACTCTGATAACCCATTCCCACATCTACCAGGTTGTCGCTCCCTGGCAGCTGCGTCATGGCCCAGACTCTTGCTCCCAACAAAGTCAATGATACTTTGCTGTTGACCTTGAATGACAGCGGACTTGGGACTTTGTAGCCTAGATAAACTGGTGCATTTGCCACGTATTTTGTTTCAGAAACAAATCTCCTTAGCCCCTTAAAAGTCTAACACTGCTGACTTTTAGACTTAGCACTTTTTCTACAACCCTAGCTTTGCCTCCTGACAAAATCAATATTCTAAAAATAAATAAATAAGCATACAGTGCGAGCATCTAAATTGAAAAGCAGCAGTTGGCAGGGCCATGCATCTTTAATCTGGACCTAGTCAGCCAGATAGAGTGAAGCTTGGCAAGACCCCTCAGGCAAAGCATTCAACAAACTTACTGTACTGCATTTAAGAAGTTCATCACTCCTCTCCCCTTTACACAGGTATAAAAGAGCCACAAGGTGGGAATGCTTCCCGTCACCTCTCCCACAGCTCCCCTCAGCCTTTCTCCCGGGATAATGTAGGAGGACAGTGGTGGCTGTTGGTTAAGGCTTTGTGTGTCAACACAAAGGTGGGGGCAAGCCCCCAGGGTTGGAGGGGAGAAGAGGTGGGATGAAATTAGAGGTCTGGGTTACAGGTACTTCATTGAGGCCCTTGCATTGCCTCAGCGCCTCTCTGAGAGAAAATGCATTTGCAAAGAAGGGTCCTGTTTTTTTTTTGTTTGGGAGAACCATACAGGGAGGGTTTGGGTGTGGTGACTGGAGCAGGGCTGCTTTTCTTGTTTTGTCTGCACCGTTCCTAGTGCTGCCAGTCAAGAACTGCACAAAAAATTAACAGAAAGATGCTTGTAGCTGCGCAGATCCTCACCCACTCTTATCGCCAGAGGATTTTAACTGGAACCCTTTTCTGTGAATAGCTATTTCTGATAATTGAAAAAGAATATCATAATGTTGCATTATTGGAGAAGGAAGAGAGAGGGAAAAATATAGGTCTGTTATACATCACTTAGGGAACTAAAACCGGCAGCTCTGAAGTACTGTCTGAATGTGGATATCACTGTGATGGACAATGAATAAGGCAGCGAGCAGACCACGTAGGTTTTTACACCAGTCTGTTTGCTTCCTCGGGCTTCTTATCGAGTTTGCAACACACAGTTTAGCTAAGATTCAATGGCTGTTTTGCACTGAAATATTTACCAGAGCAAGAGATAAGTCTAAGCTGCACTGTAATCTCCACTGGGATCTCAGCCCCCTGTGACATGTTGGAGACGGGTCTGAGTCCATTCAGGATTTGCAAAAATGTGAGTATTTTAAGGAAGGATTTTGAAGGCAGAAAATATCACCATTCTGGGGGAAGGAATCTTGTGCATAGAACCAGCAGGGAATGAGTGACAAAACCAACAGGGGAACGCTTTTTCTTGCACAGAAATAAGTGTTTCCTGGTAGCCCCTGGATAAAGGGTCAGAAAGCAGATGAGATTTGTTTGTCCTTTTAACATGTTCATGTCTGTGTGGCTGTGTATTGCATGCACTAACTGCTCTAGCAACCCTGGTCTCAGACTCTAAAACATTTTCATAATAGGATTTTTGTGTCTGCTGCTTTTGGCCTGAAGAATCTATAGTGCCAGAGAAGCTCAAAGGCAGCAGGTGCCGAACCCTGGCTCTTTTATTTTTTCCCCCAGAGAGATGCAAGTATCAGCTGTCAGCTAGATTTTATGTAAAATAATTCCTTCTGAATGACAATAATAAACACTTTTCAAACATCTGCATGAAGAAGAAAAACAGAAGATGATGACAATCAGAAAGAGAGGGAGGGCAAGGACGGCATAAACGCATAAAATATCTGGGTACACCTGAAAAGAAAAGGGCATGCTTTGTGGGCCATGTTGACATGAGTGCTGTACACTGTAGACAAATGTGCTTGTTTTTCCCTTCTCCTCTTTGACACTGCTGCTTAGATAGGTCCTGCCCTCCTGTCCCACCTCTGCAGCTCAGTGGAAAGAGATTTGTAAGTGTCTTCTGAGACATCTCATTTTTCAAGCCTCAGATTCAATTTAGTTTGCAAATATTCTTCATAAAATTTGATATTTCATGGTTAAAGGTGTTTATTCAACTGTAAAGACAAATGCTTCATTTTTTATAAAAGGCTATCTCGAATCTAGATTGTGGTTGTTGAGGGGGTTTTATATTTAAAGGAAAATACAAAATAGTTTGACACATTTAAAATTTAAGTTTTTATTCTAATTAAGAAATGCAATGAAAATAGTTTTCTTGAGCAAACTTCCTGACCTATTCTGTTACTCTATCTTGCCTGTTCCGCATATGTGCTCTTTTCCAGCAACAAACAGCCCTGTAGGATCATGTGGGAACTTTGGTCTTTTCCTCCACTCTGCCCTATTCCTCCTGGCGAGGACCTACTCTACAGTATAGCATAAGAATTTCTTTTTTACTCTCTCCTTCTTTCTTCTTCAGTGTTGCCGCATACCCACCTCACCCTGCTCCCACTCTTTTCAGTCTTTCTGCTTTCTGCTTTGTCTGCGTTTCTGCAAATGAATCATTTTTTTGCATCTGTTTTTGTGAAAAGGGAAAAACAAAGCAAAACAAATGAGCTCTGTGAAATGTCAAGGAGGCTGTTAAACAACAGTCTTGAAAACGGCGCCTTAATTGCATCACTAATGGGAGTTTTTATCTAATTGAAAAGCAACGAAGCAGATCATTTTTTCGTTGTAGTTTCCATTAAACACTGCTTGAGAAGTGGAGAAATGAAAAGAAACCACAAAACAAATCTTTACAAGGGCTGAGGGTCTCATTGCCAGAGAGAGAGAGATGTGCCTCCTTGGGGATCCGGCTGCCCATCTCACTTTTGAAGGGTGATGCTGCCTACAAAAGCCAGTGGAAGGTTTAAGCAGCCATGGAGAGGGGGTGGTGGGCAGTCACTAGGTATGCATCAAAGCCATCTACTCACAGTGTGGTCTAATACCCACTCAGGTAAGTCTCAGTCTTCTGGGGTTTGCAGAGCCTGTCTTCATATGAATTTTATTGCTTGAAACCACCTACCTGTGAGTAGCTGATGCAGTTACAGTATAAACTTTATTTTTTGATAAACTTTATTAAAACCTTGGACTGTAGATTGAAACGCACAAAGAAGGTATTCGGTACTTAGGATACCTTATGGACTCAGGGTATATCAGGCTTACTGCCCATGTGAGGGCTGACTTGCCCTCATACAGGGGCCCTGACATGTCTGTCAAGTGCTGCAATGCAGGATGTACTGGGGGTGCCGTCCCTCTGCAGCTCCATTTCCAAATACATGCACAAGCAATCAGCATTTCTCCTGTGAGAGTCGATAAGCATGTGAAAATTGATCTGTACTTGTCCGGTAAGTCCTGCCCTCCCATCTCAAGAAAACCTTGACAGATTCAATCAATTCCACGACAACCAGCAAGCTGAAATAAAACTAGAGGCTGGTTAGAAACCAGCCTGGAGCAATGGCGTTGTACAGCCAAAATTTAATAATGCGGTCCTTTGGGAGAGAAAGTGAGATGGGATTCCCACCTCATTGCTCTGTACTTCTTTGGGAAAGAAGCGTACTATTTTGGGGGCTCTCTGGGGCCCCCAATAAGATAGTGGGTGGAACCACGAGGGCTGCCTCTGGTCTGGTAGATTAACACCATTTTGCCAAGCAGCATTAGCAATCTGGTCTTGGAAAGCAGATAGGACTTCACCGGTAGCTCTCCTCGTCCCCTTATAGGGGTGCAAATCACCACATTCAGTCCAGGGACGATGGGGATTCAGCACCAGGGCTTAAGACTTAACTATATTTGCTTCTACCTGAATCAAAAGAAAAGCCTTATGGTTTTCTTGCTCTCGGATGTGAGTTCTGTTTGAAAGTAGATATCACAACAAATTGGTCTGGAGGTTTAGAGTTTGTTCGCACTAATATTTATGAGTGCTTGTGGTACATAAGTGAAACAAATTCTAGCCTAAATTGTACTGGGAGAATATGAAGGATCAATTCAGCAAACAAAACAGGCTCTGATCTTGTTAGCTATACAAATACACACAAAGCACATTTAGAGAATAATAAATATCTCCAATTTCAGCAGCTTCTTTCATTCCCTGAAGTTCCCCCTAGAAACTGTATGCCCAGACAGCAATCCCACCGGGCACCTCTTTGGCTATGTATAGTAACTGCAAGTTGTGTACACAGTGTCCTTCCTAGCAGTCTGTCCTGCAGGTGCTGCACAATTAACCCAAATCAGATATAATCACAAATTGAATAACTGAGTAGCAATTGAGTAGCAAATGCTGCTCAATTGTCCAAGCAAAAGAGAACAGACTATCCAGTGAACTGGCTGGGGAACGAAGCTTGGCAGAGTGCAACTCCCCGTATGGAGAGCTGGTGTAGATAATATTCTTTTTCATGGAAAAGTGCCAAGGGACCTTTAGTGATAATACATATGTAAAAAAACTCAGAATTTGTGTCTCATTTGAAATCCCTCTGTGCCAACAGCAGATGCGGTCTGTAAAGGTGCACTGGGCTGATGCTTTGGTATAGACTCTGGTAGTGACACAGTATTTATTTTTTCACCTGTACCCCTTCCCACATCAGTGTGTTTATTTTCCTGAGAAATATTCTGGCCTCTGTCAGCAGAACAAGCTAAGCAGAATTTTGCAATAATCAATAAAACCAACTGGTCAAATTAATTTTACTTAAAAAAAAAAATCCTGATTGGTATAAAAAGTCCCAGCACTGACAGTCTCCTCAGGGAAATTCTGCACAATTACGTTTTGATATCTGTGGCATTTTCCAGCAGCAGAAATCCTGCAGCGCTTCTGAAACAGAAGCTGCTGTGCCAGCTTCCTCCACACAGGCTGGCTCCACAGCAGCTGCCAGATGTGCTGCTGGGGGTTTGCAGCTCACAGAGTTTTCTGGCATCACCGCTGCACATCATGTCCTACTGCTGCACCACAGAGGAGTCACTTGGTGTTAGACAGTGACCTGGACCATGGGACTGGGATCCAGGGGTGGTTTTCAGACAGATTCCTTGAGCTGAATGTTATGGATGGTGATTTTGGGGCAACCACTGACATTTCTGTGGTTACAGCTTTGAGGCTCAGAAAGGGGCTGTGCTCAGAGCGTGAACACAGGGTGGTGGTGGCACACAGGGGCCGGCTGCTGGAGGGCACATCGCTGCAGCAGCAAGTTAGCCTCCTTCCACAGAAGGCAATGGGAGCATGGTGGCCTCTGGAGGCTGAAGTCTTGGCTCAGACTTTCATGGGCTCTTAAGCCTCCTGCAGCGAATGCAGGAGTTCCCCTGTCAGTGAAATGCAGAGTTTGGGGATCTAATGAGATGTACTGTTAGGGGGCTTGTGGCCAGTTATGTCCCCTCCTTCATTTTCATTTTTCCTTTCATTATTAGTTCGATAAAACAGTGCAAAAGAAAAGAATAGTAGAGGTGTTGAAGCAAAGGACTTCTTTTTTAATTGTGATGTGAGCAAAATTACACATTTCACTTTAAATGAAAAGTACTATTTGAGGAACAGAATATGTCCTGGAGACTGTTTTCTAAAAAAGAATTTCTATTCTTTCCTTCAAAACATGTCTCCAGGAATGTGCTTTATTTCTGTCTGGCTTTACTGAGAATATACACAAATATTGTCCCCCAAAGACTGAAGAGAACTAAGAGTCTTTTTAGGTCACTTTCCATGATCCTCCCTGCTCTGTCCATCACCTTTTATATTCTCCCACCTCTGCTGTGCCGGTGATGCTGCCCTCATCACTCATTCATTGCATTGCCATGGAAGTAATTCCACTCTTTTACTCCTCTCTGTGAATGAACATTCCTTCTTTCTCACCTGTATGGTGGCACTGCTCAAAGCTGCTGTCACATGCAGAGGCTGACTAAGCACGGGAGAAGCTCCCTGGATAAGGCCTCCTGTTATAGCCCATCAAACTCTCCTTTAACATTTCTCTGCCCTGATTTTTGAGGAAAACTAGCTATGGGTGAGGGGACGATGCTGCTTAACAGTCCAAGGTCATTGCCTCCCTGCTCCCTCAAGCATCTCCAGGTGCTCTCTTGTACCTGCTCATCTTGGCACGGTGGTCTGGGGGTCTTCTGGGGGAGCATTTATCCTCAGCATTGGCCCTGCTACCATACACACAAATAGCAATAATGTTTTTAATGGGTTGCCTGGGCTGAAAGCAATGTGGATCCCATGTAGAAGTGTCTTCAACAGCCTCTCTCAAGCTGAAGGGCTCAGCCTACAGAGGTGCTTAGAGCAGAAATGCTGTTAGAAAGGAACTGGCAAGAGAGTCTTGGAGCTAATGATAATAATGTTACTGAACTAAATCAGAGGAGATAGAAGTCATTAGGAATGAAGAGAGCTATTTAAGTAGAATAAGAAGGTATTTTAGAGAACTTGGGTAGATTAGTGGGGGGAATGCTGATGAAAAAAAATATGTCTACACAAATAGGCTTATGATTAAAAGCTGAATTAGTGAACATAGTTAAGAGGATTAAAACCAAAAAAAATTAACTAAATAGTCGAGATAAGAATAGTGCAGTGGCTTTGAGCAGGTTGTGGTTTATCAGCCTGCTAATTCTGCTCTGCAGAGAGAGAGCGCAGAAGAGCTGGTTGAGCAGCGAGCCCTGCAGCATGGTGGGGACTACTGGTGCTGGGCATCTCCTGAGGACTTCCGCCATGGGCACGCTCAGTGGTGAGGTGTGTTTGAAGCACAGGGCAACCTTCTCTTGCCAGGGATGCCCCTCCAAGTTTTGGAGGTGGCATTCCCTCTTTATAGGGCCCGTTAATATCCTTCTGCTGGAAGTTGCATCTCTGTGAGCAGTATTTCAGCAGATACCAGGGACTGCATTTTCAAACATGAGTGTTTACAGTTATTGCTGCCCTTTTTTCCAGATAGATATTTGGGCACTTATGATACTTGAGCATGTAATGATGGCAGCCTTGGCTCAGTAGCAAGCAAGAGGTTATTGGCACCTTTTGAAGAAAAGTACTTTACAGAAAATCTGGGTGCAAAACCCATGACAATATAGTCAGTATGCAACTTGACTTCAATTACTGAGCAGTTTCTTTTCACCTCCTCATATACTTATCTTGACTAGAATTGTGCTGTTGGTATTACTAAGTGGGCTTTGACAGTTCTTCAGAGCATCTAGGTCCCAGTCCCCTAGCAGAACGTTTTTACCATGGTTTAAACCTCTTTTTCATGTGGAAGGGAGGTGATTTCTAAGTAGAGAGTGGTCTGCCAGAGGCATTGCCATGACTGCAACTGTTGGACCCTGCAGTGCTCATATGTTGCAGAAATTCCATAGGACTGGATGAAAAAAGAAGATGCAGATCCCATCTCTTAAACAAAATGCAATACTGGTAAAAGTTGGACTAATTTTATTCATACCTGTTGGACTTGAGGTCCAAACCATTAAAAGGAGAGCTTTAGGAGTAGTTACCAGCAAGGAAACTTCAGGGTCTTTATGCATGTGATCTCTACACACCACATGGTCATACAGCCTTTGTGATTGTTTGATTCTTGTGATAATTAAGACTATTTCATGATAAAATAAGGAAAAAAGGGTTTTCCACTCCAAAATAACCTTAAATGTTCACCCTGAAATAAAACCTGCAACGCTTTGAATTGTCCAGACTTCCTAAGAAAAGCAATGGTGATTTCAGTCCCGTTATGGGAAGTACATGAGGGTATAACACATCTCTAGTATTATACTTTCCTTTTGATGAATTTCATCCTGTCTATTTGCTGCAGTGGTTGCTCAGGGTTGTTCTAAATGTTTGTGTTATACTTAGGGGACATGAAGGGACAAAGAGGAAAAAAGAGGACTCCATAGCAAACAGACAAGAAGAAGAAGAAACTGTCAGGATGAAGGGGGATGTACAACTGTCTCAGAAGATGAGGCTGAGACTGCTTTCTTGGAGATGGCTGAACACCTGCCTGCCGCTGAAAAGCAGTGAATGAATTTCTTGTTTTGCTTTGCTTTTGCTTGTGCGTGCAGCTTTTTCTTTACATAGTAAGCTGTCATTATCCCAGCCTGCGGGTTTTCTCACTTTGACTCTTCTGATTCTCTTCCCCATCCCAACAGGCGAAGTGAGCAAGCAGCTGGGCGGTCCTTGTTGCTGGCTGGGGCTAAACCACAACAACCTCCCTTCAACTTAATCACATCCATTCCTCTTAGCTGAAACCTCTTTCCTACCAGTGTGTCAGAAGACTTCTCCTGCCTCTTTTGGTCTTCAGCATATCTGTCACCCTGCTCATCAGAGCAACAGTCACAACGGGCTTTGCTCCCACTCCCTGGCTTTCTCCTGTAACTTTGCTGCCTCTCTCTGTGCCCCGCAGCCTTGCGTGTGGCATGCATCTCAGTTGCTCTGTGCAGTATGGCAATGCTCAGCTCCTGTTGCCTTCCCCAGAGGCCTTTTTAAGATGCTTTGCAGTGGTTCTGGCCATGAAAAGAGTGTTGTGCAAATGGTTTCAACAAGCAAACAAGTAAAACACTTTCTATTTTTGCTGTTTCCAGAAAAGAATCGAGAAATGGAAACCCAGGAGAGTCCTTGGGTAAACCTTGGGTTTTTTTTTTGTGAATGAGTGGATGGTCAGATCTACCTCTCAGTTTCCAGTGGACAAAACATATACAACCGCACCGTTGCTGTAAAGGTCATAAAGGGTCAGAGGAACATGCTTTTCTTCTCATCATCCCTCCAAATTCTGCAGAAATGTCTCTATTGGACTGAATTGCTATTTTTTTTTGTGGGAAATTGAGGTCACCCTGCTGTGTGTTTTATAATACACACAAGCGTGAATGTGGGCTGATCCTGCCTGACAACCTTTGTGTCCAGCTGCGATACAAGACCTGCTGCTGGTGTAACCTCCTGCGTGTGCAAGTTCCTCCTCAGGCTGGTTAACAAACACCCACCTCTTCCAGAAGTGAAGTATCATGATCTCAACCTCAGCACCCAGCTGCTACATTGTCACTGTAACAATAGTGCTATTGTAACTGGAAGGAGGTGATGTTTTCCAGGGATTCATTGAGCAGGAAAGGCTCTGAAGTGAGTGAGATCTGAAGAGAGCAACAAATGACAATTCAACATAAAGGCACTCTCTTTCCTTTTGGGAGAGTGGAAGAGAAGAATGAAACGATCTCCTAAAATGTATTACATTTCGTCCCTACTTACCTCGTCTCTCCAACACACAAAACTGGACCAGAACAGCCTAGTTTGGCCAAGATATAGGTTTAGCAACTGTTGAATTGTTTCCACTTGGACAATAGGCAATTGGAAATGTTGGAGGCAGCAGAAGGGAATTGAGAATAGCTGTTTACCCAGTCCTGGTGCTGCTAAAATGAATCAGCTTTCTTCTTGTGCCACCATTCCACAGACCCGTACTTGCTCAAGTATTTAAATGTGCAGGCGTGACTGCTTGAGCCAAGGGTTACTCAGGTATTTGCGTGTTAATCGCCTGCACAGCTGCAGCGTTAAATATTCAGGCAAACAATTCCTGCAGCTTTTGCCTTCTTTCAATGCGTGACCCAGTGAACCCCCACAGGCTGTCTGAACTGCAGTGACAGCCTTGCCAGCCACGCACCGTGTCTGCGTTAAAGGTCAAGCTGTCATTTCTCACACACCAAATCTGCAATCCAAGCAGCCCCCTCTTCACATTCCCCAGCCTGCATCTGAGACGTTCACCCACAGATTTGTAATCTTGCTCCTTCTATATCATGTCACTTACTTGAGGGGCTGAGACCTGGCATGGGCAGAGGGTGGTGGGCCAGGCTCCTCGCTTTTCCCATCCTGTGACGCCATCTCAGGGAGGGTGTGACCCCATCTATCACTTGTTACATATGGGCTGGGGAAAGGAGAAGCTGTCTGCTTAGCCTGGTGTTAGCTTAGGAAGAAGCTGGGTCTTGTGATTAAGGAAACAACTAGGGAGTGAAGGCTCCTGCCCTCTGGCTCTGGCTCTGACATGGATGTCCAGATGGCCTTTGGCAAGTCACCTGAACTCTAGGGGAGTCTCGCCCCAAGCTGTTTTCCTCCACCCTGTTGTCTGCCTCACCTCTTCGCATCAATGTGTCTGTGTACACCTGAGTAACACTACTAAGATGCCTGGGCAATTAAGAAAACCCAAGTGCTCTGGCGCAAGGATCATGGTGGGTCCTTCTGCCATATTTTCCACTTTCACTGGGGGGAAAAAAAATGGAGTGAGCCACAAAAGAAAACAAAAACCAACAGTGGAAATCTCTGCTTGAGTTTGACAGTTGTTGGAGCAAAGAATTACCCTGGTTATCACAGTATGTGCTGCCTTCTGCAACACAGTGCTGACCCCACACTTCCCCGACACCAAACCAAAGATAACCCACTTCTGAGAACAGGTTTTGTCATTATACTCTGTTTAGATTTAGATTTGTATTTCCAAGATGAGAACACCTTCCCCCTGCCCCTCACTCACCCCCTGCCAAGCCCATCATAATCTATAGGGAAGGTTGAAGAGAATAGTGGGATTTGTTCTCTCTCTTTTTTTGTCTGTGATTTGAAATCTGCTGCATTTCTTTACTGCTGGAGAAAAAAAAATCTTCTCGTATATTAGTGTTAAGTCTGTTTTCACCCCACGCCTCCTTCCACATCTCCTCTCATTCCTTTTAAAGACAGCTTGACTGCGGGTGTGAAATACAGTGTGGGGAGTCCATACATTACTTCCCTGGAAGTAAATCAAGATTTTCGTTATTTCGCAGTCATTTTGCCTGAGCTATTTACGTAGCCTTTCCCAGTGCAGGCCTAGGCTGTTTGCTGGGAGATTCAGGACCCAATTGAGCTGTCAGTCCCCACTTTCCTTTTCAGGGCAGTTGCTTCAGTGCAGCCTCTGCCAGCCTACACCTGGGTGCAAACCAAATCGGGTTTGTGCTGAATAAAAAAATGCAGCTGTTACAATGCTCCTTTTTCTTTCCTCCACCTGATCCTCCAAGGAGAGCTCCAGCTATCAATTATTTGGGAAATTGGAGCCATCTGTGGGGCACAGGGAGCTTTATCTTTGCATGCTGCGCACAGCAATGATATGAACCAGGAGTCCCATAGGAAAAACACTATTATTATTTAAAGAGCTATCGGCTGTCATTGCTCTGCCGTCTGTGGAGGTCTCTGCAGCTTTCTGATTGCCTGGCTGTTTGGCTTTACACTGATTTATTGTACCTACATAAAGAGGATGACTAATGTTTTTTTCCAAATGGTAATTCCACACCCAACTCTAACCCCCCTCTTTGTTCTGTGGAAGCCCTTGTGTGTTACTTTCTTTCCTGTATCCATCCTGAATAGCCTTGTTCCTCTTGGGCTTCAAGGGCGTCTCCAGTATCTTCAGGAAGCTTTGCTTGCATAGCAGTGCTAAGTGTTGGGTTTTCACGTCTTGTTTGGATTACTAAGCTGCTTTCTACCTGCGGCTGCAGAGCTGCAGCCTCACCAACATCTCTCCCTGGCAGGGGCTGGGAGACTGCGCCTGGAATCACCATGTCCAGTTTTGTCCCCCCAGTACAAGACAGACATCAGCAAAATGGAACAAGGAGGGTGACCACCAAGACAGTCAGGGAGCTGGAGTGCAGGATGTAAGAGGAAAGGCTGAGAGACTGGATTCGTTCAGACTGGACAATATAAGGCAAAGGGGGATTTTACTGGTCTTTTCACCTGGCTAAAGGAGGTTATAGGGAAGATGGGGCCAGGCTCTCCTCAGAGGTGCACCATGTCAGGACAGGAAGCAAAGGATACAAGTTTCAGCAGGAAAAATTCTTCTTCATAAGGAAAAATAAATTCCCCAGGAAGATGGTGCTGCACTGAAACAGGGGCCAGGGAGTCTGTGGATCTTCACCAATGGTGAAATTCAAAATCCAAGTGGTCAAGGCCCTGAGCATCCTGGTCTAACTCTGAAGTTGCCCTGCTGAGAGCAGGGGTTGGAGCAGACAGCATCCTGCAGTCCCTTGCCACCTGACTTATTCTGTGATTCTGCCCTCTGTCCCTGCCTCCCAGGAAAGCACTGGGGAGAGGAGGGGAGCCTCACCCAGCTCTCCTTCTCATGGCTACCCACTGTAAAAGATTGATGGGAAAGGAGGTCTTGAGAGGAGGGGGAATATAATTCCCTCTCCCTATCAACATTATCTGACGTGACTATATTTTCCATTTGGCCAGAAATTTTTCTGTAAGGAAAAAGAGAAATTGGACCATGCCTTGCATTTTCAGAAGTCCCATGCAAATGGCCTGACTGCCTGTGCCGTCTCTGCTGAGCTGGGCTGAGCTAGAGCCAAGCAAGTTGTGGGAAAAAAACAACATGTCAAACAAACTTGTTGTGAGGAAGTTCTCCCAGTTGTGAGTTCAGGGGAGAGGAGGGGATTTATTTATTGAATAAATCAGTGTCTTTTGCTGTCTCTGTGTTTGTCTGTGGCTTTATCTATTAAATGGAGCCATTAGGAGAACCAAAATGCTCCCCAGAGTCATTCAGGATGAAAACAGTTTCCCTTATGTCTTACCTTCTTCTAACCACCAGAAGCAATTTCCCGTCTCTCCGAGGCCTTTGCTATACACAGCATGTAAGTGATGGCCTAGGACGACTGAGCGGTGCCATCCTAAATCTCTGCTTTGTCATGCATGATGAGTTAGAATAAATGCAATAAATTGTGGTGTGTCGGTAATGGGAAAAGCAATGAAACCAAGTCCAAAACAAGCGCAGGCCACTTTGCAAATAACAAGTCCACAGCCATGGCTGTCTGTTGGCCAGTCCACCTCCCCATGTGAAACTGGCTGCAGGCTTTGGTCCAGTCCCTCACCAGAGGCATGTGTTAGGTACAAAAGGGCTACAACCAGTGTGCCTGGAGGCAGATTTGGCAGCCTCTGTTTCCTGCTTTAGGTCCTTCATACGCATCTAGATGAAAATGCATTGTTGGAAGTGACCTGGGGAATCTTGGCACTCGTATGAGACTGGTACAAGTGCACTAAGCAAACTTGCTCATTATATCTTACCGCACTGCAAGCAGAGTTAGTGGGAGTATTTCATTCATTGTCAACACGATTAACAATCATTTCCCCCTCAGTCAAAGTTTGCACGAATATCTTTTTCCTTTGATGACATTTTCCTGCTTCTCCACTCTGATGGGACCTCAAGCGAGACCGAGAGTGGAGGTCAATCTCTCTGTGTCTATGCCTTATACTTATGATATGCTCCTCCAAAAAGTCAGGTTGTTAAGCTCAAAAAGCCAGGTTGTTTTAGGATGCTGAGTAAAGTCATTAACTTTCTCAGAAAAGGAGGAAACTCAGATAAGCCAAAAGAGAAATAAAGGGCTTTAGAAAGAAGTGTTCCCTGACTACTGTGTTTTTGGCCCTTTGCTCCTCTCGACTTTGCTCAAAGTGCAGCTCCAAACCCACCACTAGGTCCCACCTCCCCCCTTCCAGCATCTCCCTCTTCTTGCAGGCTCAAATATCCCATCCCCTTGGAGGCACTTGGGTAATTACCCCAGAGGGAGCCATGTCCCTCCCACGTTCTCCAGACAGCCCCTACCCAAAGCAACATCACACAGCTGCCTACAAAGAGTGAAAAACATCTCATGAAAAAAAACTTGGCTTTTTTCATAGGCAGGCTGGGCTTGCTGCTTGGCCTCCTGCAAACGAGCCCCTCTCTAGCTGCATCAGTGCAGGAGTGCCCTGGATTTTGGCTGGTACCTGTGGTGGCTGTAAGCAAGCGTGGATGCTGCTGGCAGTGTGGTGATGGCATTGTGGAGCACTGCTGAGGCATTGCCGGTGTAATCAGGTGGTGTCTGCGGTCCGTGATGAGCCCCCTTGGTGCACACCGTGGTCGCACTCCCTGGGACCAGCTCATGCATAGACGGCTGGCACTGTTGCATAGTCACAGCCTGCTGTAGCTATCAGGTGATGAGAGTCTTTTCAGGGCACCACAGGCCAGGGAGTGAGTTAAGAAATTATTCAGCTTGCTGAGAGTGTTTTGGATGAGAAAGCAGGTTTGTGATGGGGTGAGGAGTGTGAAACTGTGATCTGTGGTAACAACGGAGTGTTTGTGCATGCACCAGTATCCTACACTGACCAAAATCTTGGCATCCTGTGCCTGTCTCTTACACTGACCAAAATATTTTCAGACAAAGGGCATATTTCTACATCAGAAATTTAATAATTCAGGAAGAGAGAGAGATCGAGATCTTTCTGTCTTTCCCACCCTTCCCACAGCTTACGTCAACAGCTGATCTCTCCTTGTTCTGTCTTATACAAGACAAACAGCTCTATGGTCAGCCAATATCTTTTTCAAAACCTAGTCAGAGATCCCAGGTCTGACCTACTGCCTTCCTTGTACTGCCTCAACCTTGCAGGGGTCCCCAGCCCCATTTAAGAAATATGAAGCCGTGACCATGTTTATTCATCAGTAACTGCATGGGATGTATTTTTTCTTTCCCTACCCTGAGCCCATTTTGAAGCACACACGCACACACACACACGTTGTTGGCAAACTGAAAAACATGCAGGCTACAGTGAGCATTGCATGTAATACCTTTATAGGATTAAATATTTGAACAGTTCCATTAATCTTGCAGTTTGCTGCACCGAACTGCATTACCCTTACCAGTGACAGCTGAAGGAACAAGCGCCCAACCACACTGCTAACATGTTTACCCTCCTTTCCCACTTCAGAGTCCCTGGTAATCTAATCTGGGGAACCTTTTACAGAGCCAACATCCTCCACTGGAGACTGCTCTGTGCTCAACATTCTTTGCAAATTGCTTATTGAAAGAGATCCCCTCTTATTTCCCTTCCTTTTGCCTTCCAGTGGGCAAGCAAGCAGCGAGCAGGCTGCAGTCTGATCAGCAAACTGTGCAGAGCATGAAAGCAGGAGAGAGGGAAAGCAGGCAAATGGTCCAGGTGGAGGGGATCCAGCTCCACACCTACCCCCGTCTCCATGGCCATCTCCTTCCCAATAGGATGCAAACCAATGCCTTCTTGGACCGCAGCTTTGAGATGTCAGCCATGGGCCCTGTCTCCCAGCCCATTTCTTACCGCAGCCTGCTTCTGTCCAGCTTCTCCACCAGCGGGGATGAGGTCGCACTGGTTCAGCTGAGAGGTGCTGTGCGCTGCACTGGTTTTCATGGGTCAAGGCTCTGGCTCAGATCCATTCAGCACACCTTGTCTTTCCCTGAATCCTCTGCAGTCCCTATCATGTACAGGAGAGACAGCACTGGACTTGAGAGGTGGTTCCAGCTCCGCAGCCGTGCTTTATCCTGTTGTAGGACAAGGGATGGGTATCTCTACTGAAATGAATGATGTGTGAGTAGAGTAAAGGTGACACAGGTGGGAAGAGGAGAATCAGGCTTAAGGTTTGTCTGCAAAGTATAATAATCTGGTAGTTTTTGCAGGGTGCATAATGAATCTGCTCAATGTAAAAATAATGCAGTTTCTTGTGATTCTGGAACGCCTCCTCATTAAAATTGTACATTCGTCTTTCTTTAAAAAATGACATATGAGAATGTGCATGTTGCATCATATTAAAAAGCAGAGAAAAACTGCAAGCACCATCTCACATTCCTAGGTAAAGCAAACACTGTTGGCATCCCTAATATGAAGGTTTTTAATTTGATAGTTTATATTCCATTTGCATCCCTCATCTATCAAACCTGAAGTGCATAAATGTAGCATGGCATACAGTACTTTGCATTTGCAAAGGCAGTGCTGTGAGGTGCATAAGAAAATATTTCTTGAGGCTCTAAAAAGCCATTTTCAACTTGATCTTGTATTTGCAAAACTAAAAAGGAGACTGGAAGTGAATGGGCTGTACAGATATTATGAGAAACCATTACAGAGTTACATTTCACAGACTCTCCACAAATATTTGCCTGTTTACCTACTGACCAAACGATTGCCTTATCTAATGATCCATTTAGTTTCTTATTGTGCTGCTCCCAAAAATGTCAATGGCACTTGTTTAAGAGGCAAGGAAGAAAATAGTGCCCACAAACACATTTTCCTGGAGGGAAGGTACTTCCTGATGTTTCAGACTGTGATCAGCATATGATCAAACATTGGTATCCTTAGTTTGTTGAATCTTCTAATCAAAGTTTTCAAATAATTAGAGGTCTTAAAGGATCTCTATGTTGGGGTCTAATATAGGCAATCTCATAAAAGAGAATGAATTTTTAGCTGCCAGGTGTTGAGTGCTCTCTGAAAATTAGGCTCCTTTTAAAGGAGGGTACTAAAAAATCCTGCTGCCCTAAATCACTGCATGTTTTGGAAAATGCTGGCTGCTTCTTTTGGAGAAGATTAATAACCTTCTGGGATGAGCAAAAAATGTTATATCTCCTTTCATTTGTGTGCAGAAGTCCATTGATTCAGACTCACATTGTAAGTAATTCAAAGGATTGCACATAAGGTTAGTAGTCCCCTGTTACATATTTGATTTTATACATAATAGGGGGCATTCTGCTGGCCCGTTCAAGCCCAGTCAATAACATAAGCACAAGTAGTGGCTGAATGAAATTAAAGGAAGACAAAATCCCTAACACAACTATTTGTGTTGGAGCATACAGCTGTCCAGTGGGACTCTGTGTTGCAGAAAGCCACTCAGGCAAGGTCAGACTTTGATAAAGGACAGATACTCTGTGACTACTTGAGCTGTGCAAGATAAACTAGAAGTAATCACCCATGATTCAAGATAAAAACCAGTTTCCACAGAGCTCCCAACCCTTTCTTCCTCTGCTTTGCGTACAGCAAGCATTACATCTGTCCTTAGACAGTGCTTGGACCATTCCCTGACTTGGATACACAATAGCTTCTCTTCGAAGGATGATTTCATCTCCGGTGCTATGGATAGCGTGATGGCCCCCGACTCTTATATGCCTTCAGTAATAAATGGAATTAATTTAACACTGGGATGGTAGGTGCAATATGGTGAGGGATCACTTGATCACTTCTTGACCACTCCAAACCATTGCTTTGTAGTCTAACATGATACTAAGAGGTATTGCCTCAAATCCTCCTAGGAGTTTGTTCCTGGCTCACAGAGGTAGTAGCTACAGAGGTCCTGATACTGCGGAGGGCTCACACAAGCCAGAGTTTCTTGAATAACCCTTTGAATGGTGACCAAAGTGGGTGGACTCCCTCCTGCTGCTTCCTGACATAGTAGGGAACCAGACTTCTGCCAGAGACATCAGGATTCTTGAAGCTCCTGGGAGTGACAGGGAAGCAGGAGCTGCCCTAAGCACTTCAGAAAGCACCCAGCTCTAAGTCAAGATTTTGGGATGCTCCAGGTGACAGGTCTTTCCACAGTGTACTTCATTGCTGTTTCAGGGCTCAGCCTGTATCCAAGCCTGGTGTCTAGGGAAGGAGCTATGGAAAAAGCTCTGGTTCAAGTATTCATGAGATTTGGGGCCAGGTGAGGAGGCTGGGATTTGCACTTGCATTTTATGCTGTCCCCTGTCTCTTTAATTTGGTTAAAACAGAACATGACCCTGCCTGTGAGAATCCCTACATGGATTTGAAGTAGGCAGTTGAACCAAAAACCTGGATCTAAACAGAGTTTGTGTATCAAAGTGGGGATTTGTTCACAGTCCCAGAGCATCTTCTGTGTCTTCAACCAAGTCCAGTGGAAACAAGTAAACAAAAACCCACTAAGAAAAACGTAGCCATTCTGATTAGCAGAAATTTTGCAAGAAACCAAGGGAAAATGACAGCACACAAATCCCAAAAGGTGTTGTTTCAGACAGCACTACAGATGCAAGCACAGAGAGCAGATGCTTTGAGACCAGTCGGGAAGGACTGAAGTCAAACAAAATCAGTTGCATTGTACTAGTTTAGAGTCACCAGGTAGAGCTGAACACCTTGAACCTATAGACCCTTCCAGCAGCCTTCAGCACACACCTACATGTGCGAAGAGGCTGAATCCTCCACGACTCAAGTTGATACCCTGACATCAAATGTACTCACAGATCCCTAAAGGAAGCTCCTCATGAGCTAAGGATGACAGGACATCTGCCAAGAGCCCTGTGTTCAAAGTAAACTCATTCATGGTTGTATCCATTTCAGAGTGGGATTTCGGTCCTGTGTTCAGGGGTGGATTTGAAGTCTGTTTTGCGGAATCATTACATACTCAGCTCACCATTTCTTCTCCACAAGATGGCAGTCCTGGGATGGTTTACATGTGGAGTGAAGCACTACCATGTCCTCACCTCCCCCAGACCTCTCTCCTTCCAGCCTCCATCCCCAGAGATTTCACATGTAATCTCCAGCTATGGTCAATAGCGCAGTTTGTTTTGATAGCTTCAGCCTGTTTGCATCTCCGCAGTGTTTTTATATTTAGTGAAATACTCTCATGGTACACTATGTGCCTGGTTGCAATCTATTCTTCTGGCACTTAGCTTTCATGCAATGTGACCCCTTGAACTTGCTGCTTTTCCTGCAGTATTGGAGCATAGTTGCAGTCAGCTTCAGTCTTCTTCTAGGGAGGCAGATCCTAGGGTTTTAGGTCACATTTTCCACTCCCTTTTGTGTACAACTTGTGGACTTCAGAGGTAAATCACCTCTGTCATTTCCTTCAGAATGTCCTCAAAGGGGAACTGGAGACATCTACCTTCACCTGTGGAAACTAAATTTTTGAAAACTACAGGTCCCCCAGTACAATGTACTTGGGAAGTGGAGTCTGCACAATGCTTCTGTGTGAAAGGAAAACATATTTGTGGAAGGAGACAGATAGCGCCTTTCAAGCCCAAGTACCTCGTACAGAACTTAGTGTTCTAAGTGTTGTTGCAGATGCCCTTTAACTGTTCTGCCTGGGCCCTGAGCCCAGAAACAGCATCTATTGCCAGTGCCAGCAATAGATGCCCAGAGCCTGGAGAAGGAATTCCAGCCACTCCAGCAAGTCAGCTTCATCAGAGGCCCAGCTTAAATGCCTCTATGCAAACACACATAGCACGGGGAATAAACAAGAGGAGTTAGAGATGTGTGCACGCCTGCAGGGCTATGATCTTATTGGCATCATGGAGATGTGGTGGGATGGCTCCTATGACTGCAGTGTTGGAATGGAAGGATACAGGCTCTTCAGGAAGGACAGACAGGGGAAATGAGGACTGGGTGTTGCATTCTACGTCAATGACCAGCTCAGGTGCATAGATCTCCACCTGGGGATGGACGGGGAGTCGACTGAGAGCTTACGGGTTAGGATTAAAGGGAGGGCAGGGACAGATGATGTTACAGTGGGGGTCTGCTACAGGCCACCTGACCAAGAAGACTGAGTGGACAAAGCGCTCTATAGACAGATAGGAGAAGCCTTATGTTCACAAGCCCTGGTCCTCATGGGGGACTTCAACCACCCCAATATCTGCTGGAGGAACAACACAGCAAGTCATAAGCAATCCAGGAGTTTCCTGGAATGCATAGATGATAACTTCCTTTACCAAGTGATTGATAGAGGAGCCAATGAGGAGAGGTGCTATGCTGGACCTTGTTCTCACTAACATGGAGGGGCTTGTGGGGAATGTGAAGCTCAAGGGCAGCCTTGGCTGCTGTGACTATGAGATGGTGGAGTTCAAGATCCTTAGAGCAGAGAGGAAGGCGCACAGCAAGCTCACTACCCTGGGCTTCAGGAAAGCAGACTTTGGCCTCTTCAAGGGTCTTCTTGGCAGAGCACCATGTGATAACACCCTGGAGGAAAGAGCGGCCTAAGAGAGCTGGTTAATATTCAAGGATCACCTCATCCCAGCTCAGGAGCCATGCATCCCAACAAAGAGGAAGTTGGGCTAAAGTGCCAGGAGGCCTGCATGGATGAACAAGGAGATCCTGGACAAACTCAAACAGGAAAAGGAAGGACTTGGGGGTGTTGGTTGATAAGAAGCTCAACATGACCTGACAATGTGTGTTCACAGCCCAGAAAGCCAACTGCATCCTGGGCTCCATCAAAAGAAGTGTGGTCAGCAGGTTGAGGGACGTGATTCTGCCCCTCTACTCCACACTCATGAGACCCCATTTGGAGTACTGCATCCAGCTCTGGGGCCCCCAACATAAGAAAGACATGGACCTGTTGGAGTGAGTCCAGAGGAGGGCCATGAGGATGATCAGAGGGTTGCAGCACCTCTCCTATGAAGACAGGCTGAGGTAGTTGCGTTTTTTCAGCCTGAAGAAGAGAAGGCTCCAGGGAGACATTATAGCAGCCTTTCAGTACCTAAAGGGGCCCTACAGGAAAGATAGGGAGTGACTTTTTATCAGGGAGTGTAGCTATAGGATAAGGTGTAATGGTTTTAAACTGAAAGAGGGTAGATTTAGATTAGATATTAGGAAGAAACTCGTTACTGTGAAGGTGGTGAGACACTGGAAGAAGTTGCCCAGGCAAGTTGTGGATTCTCCATCCCTGGAAGTGTTCAAGGCCAGGTTTGATGGGGTTTTGAGTAACCTTGGCTAGTGGAAGGTGTCCCTGCGCATGGCAGGGGGATTGATATTAGACGATCTTTAAGGTCCATTTCAACTCTAACCATTTTATGATTCTGTGATTCTATGAAACAGTCCAGCACCATTAGGTCACATCTTTAAAGCGAGACATCCATCTGATGCTGCAGAGCCAAGTCACAGCCTGCTAGGCATACCCCATGAGCAGCAAAGCATGCAGCTTAGGGATGGCATCGAACCATGTCTCTCCTGAGTGGTGGTAGCAGGCAGTGTGAGACCCTGCCCCTCATCAGAGCACAGGAGGGTTCCCATCCATGTTCTTTGGGATCCTGCAGGCTGGTGCTGTAGTCCCACAACTTTGCTGGTCACTGCTCTTGGGAAAACCAACTGCTATATTTCACCCAAACAGGCAAGAACAATCTGGCTCAAGACTAACCTGTGGTATGAAAAAGGAAACCCAGTGCAGTAGGAAATCACTCTCAGTTTCAAAAGAAGTTCATTGAACTGGCCCAAAATCACAGCATCCAGTCTACCTGCTGCTGTCTTTAATATCCACAAATAGAACTGTGGTCATTGTGTGGTCAAAGATACAGAGTGACAGACACACATTCAAATAATCATTACTTAAATGTGTATATATATACATTACATACCTTCAAACTCACACATATATATACATAAATATATATGAACTGCATTTTTATATAATTCTGGTATACTGCAGTGAAGTAGGTTTTCTTCTTTTATTGAAACTGGCACATCTGAGCTTTTCAGAGCAGAAAAACAAAAGAACAAAACCCTGCAACCTCATGCTGCCCAAGAGTGGTTTCTAATTAGAGTTACTGTTACAGATCACCACTGCTGAGGGATGCAAAAAAGAATAGCTGAAAGATGACGGCAGAATTGCCAGCAGCCTTCAAAGCAACCCGTGGACTGCTAATGCTGGGTGTGGAAAGCTTTAGTACTGAAAACCTCTGAGTACGAGAGAAAAAAAGAAATAGGGAAGGGAGGAGAATGCACTGGCCTGACACACAGTCATTGACAGGGTCCCAAAATGAGAACTTTTCAGCTATGTTTAGTCGTTAACTAACAAGTGAATAATCTGAAATGTGAGCTGCTAGCATGCCTATGAATAGTTATAAGGATTTCTGTGAAGGGAAGAAAATAAATAATCAGAAAAATATATTTGATATTTATTCAATAGTTTGCTGAAACATTCACACCATGAACTGGAACAGACCTGATCTCAACTATGCCAAAATAAATCTCAGATTCAGTGCACACAGGGAGCCGTAGGACCAGAATCCAGATGATTGAGCCCTTTTTACCATTCTTTTATACTGGTTTTATGCTGTATTTAATTTGCAGAGTTATTGCAGCACAATGGAATGGAAAATAAGTCTTAGTACATTAGATATTTACAGAAGAGAAGCCACTTGATTAAGCTAATACTTAAGTAAGAATTGTGATACAGACCAGTAATACCATACCAGAGGCAGACTGCAACTACTAAGAGTTGTCCCTTTCTATCGTTTACTAACTTTTAACTAGAATTTATTTTCTGAAGAAAAACTTCAAGGCCTGTCCCTTGAAGTCAAACTTATTACCAAAGCATGACACTTTTCAATCTAAAATATCTCAAAAGACTTGAACAGAGATGGATATTACCTGCATGGAGGCAGGCACCCAGAGGAACGCTGGCTTCAGGCTGAATCCTGCCCTGGGCAACATGGGACACCTCAGGGTTAAGAAGGGAAAAACAGAAGAAAAGGATATGCAGATGATTGCAGGGCCCAGAATATAGCAGAGAGAGGGTGTAGTGATAAATGGTCCCAGAAACAGCTTGTATATAGAATCACAGAATCATTTCGGTTGGAAAAGACCCTTAAGATCATCGAGTCCAGCTATTCACCTAGCACTGCCAAGTCCACCGCCAAACCATGTCTCTAAGCACCACATCTACTCATCTTTTAAGTATCTCCAGTCATGGTGACTCAATCGCTTCCCTAGGCAGCCTGTTCCAATGCTTCACAACCCTTTTGGTGAAGAAATTTTTCCTAACAGCCAATCTAAACTTCCTCTGGCACAACTTGAGGCTGTTTCCTCTTGCCCTATTGCCTGTTACTCGGGAGAAGAGACCGACACCCACCTCTTGACAACCTCCTTTCAGATAGTTGTAGAGAGCAATAAGGTCTCCCCTCAGCCTCCTTTTCTCCAGACTAAACAACCCCAGTTCCCTCAGCTGCTCCTCATAAGACTTGTGCTCTAGACCACTCACCAGCTTTGTTGTCCTTCTTTGGACACGCTCCAGCACCTCAATGTCTTTCGTGTAGTGAGGGACCTGAAACTGAACACAGTATGGACATGTGGCCTCACCAGTGCTGAGTACAGAGGGATGATCACTTCCGAAGTCCTGCTGGCCACACTATTTCTGATACAAGCCAGGATGTTATTGGCCTTCTTAGCCACACGGGCACACTGCCGGCTCATATTCAACCATCTGTTGACCAACACCCCAAGGTCCGTTTCCTCTGAGCAGCTTTCCAGCCACTCTTCCCCAAGCCTGTAGTGTTTCATGGGGTTGTTGTGACTCAAGTGCAGGACCCGGCACCTAGACTTGGACAACCCTGGGATGGGAAAAATCTATAAGACCTTAGAACTGGAGCTTTAGTCTTTTTTTCTACGATCTCTTTAATGTGTAGGATTCATCTTTCTTGATATCAGCCATTTAAAAATTAGTCTGAGGTCATCATCTAAGCTCATGTAGAGTGAAGAGAGGGAACAGCCTAATACAGGATCAATGAATTAGCTTCCTGAAGTGCATTTTTTCTGTCTCAGACGGGTTGTTTAGGGAGTTTTCTAACTTTTAAATGGTTATAATTAAGAGAGATGATTCCCACCCTTAATGGGTGGTGCTTTTTTTTGGAGGTGTGGATGGATTCCTCCAAAAGAGTTTGAATTTCGAGGCATTCTGCAGGGGAAAGGCAGACAAATCATGGGTAAAACAGAGAAGCAGTCTCAAGAAGAAATGTGGGATTAGACTGACGTCAGACCCAGTGAGAGTCTGAGGGTTAAACTTACAGCAGATCTTTAAGACAGGCATTGTATACAGTTCTATCAATTAGTTGTGATGAAATAATGGGATGAAAACATTACACTGAAAGCTGAGTCTTTGCCTCATCAGGAGTGTCACAGCTGGGCCAAAAGTGGGACCTCAAAGTTGTGGCTGTTTTTTCCATACCAGTTTATTACAGAGTCGGAGTGTGTTCAGGCTGGGATGGGGACTGGTGACTCTGTTTAAAGATCTCTTGATTTGTTTCAAGCCTACCTATCAGTGCATCTACCAAATGGAGGCCCAGCTCTGAAAGAACATGATGAAAAGCGGATGCAAGGGGAAAACCTTTGTGCCAGTGGAAGCACCTTCACTAAATTCTGCCACGCTGTGCTCAATTTTCCCCAGTGTAAAATTTAAGGTCAGCCACCACATTTGCTGAGCTGCAAAATCAACGGCTTACAATATGACACAGACACTATGGGAACTCTGACAAGAAAAGATAAGGGGATGGAAAATTAAGAAGAACCTAAAAGAAACCAAGAGCTGAGATTGATACTATTAAAATACATTTTTTCATCAGAAAATTAGATTATTAACCTTTTTCCACCCAAGACAGAAGTGTTGTCTTCCACAGAAAATTGTATTTTTATTTGGGGGGAAAAAAAAGAAAAGACCAGGCTGAAACTTTTCTACAAAGAAATCTCTAGTTGGGTAAGCCACAGAGTGTCCCAAGGGAACTACAGTTCAGCTGACTCATTGTCTCATTCTCATATTTGGCATATGGTCCACAGCCAGACTTTAACTCCTGCTGGAAGCCTGTCTGAAGGAGATTTGCAATACGCTACCTCCCTCTGCCAGAAGGAGAGTTTGGAGTGCAGCAGGAGAGATATAGTAACCAGACATCATGATTGATAGGAGAGGAGATTATATGGTGCCTCAATTAAAGCCTTTGTTAGGCTCCTTGGCAGCACTATGCTATCTAAACACCTGGGTTTTCGTCCAAAACTCTCCTCTTCTTCCCACCTCATCCAAATGAGAACAACTTCCACCTGCAACATTGAATTTATTATTTTGGAACTTCATGTACTACCTATCAGGGAGCCCAGTAACAATATCTTTTTGGTATTACTGTGATTTTCCCTGCTTTTTCTCATTTAATCTGATTTTACCTTTCTCTGTGTTGTAGCTGCTGTTTTCTTCCACAGCTACTGGCCCTTCTGTGTCCTCACTTAAAACATTAACATTTTTCATTGTCTTGCCAGTTTCTTGTAAGTGTCCTGTAACAGGCATGATCATTTCCACATCTTCTTAGAGCCCTTTCCCATGCAGATATTGACTCACAGCAGTGCAAACCTGCCCTTATCCCAACACTAATGTCTTTGGAAAATTAAGATTGGGTTTAGACTTGTATCCAGGAGAGCTGAATCAGCTCTGAAATTTGATTTTCTTTTTTCTAGATTTTTCTATGTCATGTAATATTATTTTGGCCCATATACACCCTTTTGATGTTTCTATTTAGTATTTATTTGGTACCAACTTTCCCCATTCTGTTTTTTCTGTTTCCTCTCTGGCAGAGAAGCTGGACAGTTGAAGGCATTTTTGGCCTCACAAGAACATTCTTTGGTGATATGGGGGAGCCATCATGTGTGAATGGGGAAATGAAGCACAGAGAAATTCAGTGACTTGATCAAGGTCACAGTAATAAAGCTGTAGCAAAATGGGGGAATTGAATTTGAGTGTCCTGAGCTCATGCCTAAGCTACAGATCCTTTGTCCTTGTCCATTGTTCAAGGCAAAAAAATGAATGTGTCCCCAGGCATTACTGATATACTAACAGGTGGTTTTGGCAATGCTACCTGTCAGAAAATCCTAAAGATTTTACCCAGAATTGACCTGCACTTTTACATTTTCTGGGTTTTGTTCTCTCTCCATGGAGGAGAGAAGGAACTGAGTTTAAAAAAATGCGGTAAGGCAAGGGTTGCTTCCTACCACACTCAGTCCAAGGCTACTTCTCTTTTCAGGAGGGGAAGAGGCTTTTTTATTTTAGGGAGGAGTAGCACTGGAGGCTGCTGGCTGGGGAACATGACCGCTTGGCTTCTGCAGGCTACCCTTTCAGTGCAGAGAGGAACAAGTGTCTGACTGAAAGGAAAAACAGACTGCATTACCAGCTTCTAGCAACTTGCTTTTCACTACCGTTTTTAAAATTAATATGTTGTTGTGCTCTTTTCTACTTCACGTAGCTTGTCAAGGACTTTTCACATTACCTAGAAATAGCATGTAATGCTATGTTTTCATAAAAATAAACTAAATAGCTTGCTGCTGCTGGTTAAACACTGTCTACTTAACTCCCTGGTATCCAGATTTTTGCAGCCTATATTGTCAACAACCAGCATGATTGTGGAAATCTTTGGCACAATTGCTATAAAGCATGTTAGATATTTCAGGTGTTAAAGAGCAATACTTCCTTTACAAAATGGCCTTTGCTATATGTTGTTGAGGACTCCTTACAGACAAGGTGCAGCTAAATCTGCCTGCCTGCTCTGGGTATGTTGGTGCAGCGATCATTTAGTTGGATCCATGGGCTGAAATCTCGACTGACACCTTTCACTGACATCAACTGAGTAAGCGTGCACTGCTTCAGGTAGCATCAGAGTGCTCGCTGCACAGTGCCTAAGGTCTCCTCTGGATATAGGTTGCCAAGTCCTTCAGTTTTCTTGACAACTTCTCCACCTATAATACTTCTCTAAGGACAGCCTGTAACATATGGCCTTGAACTAGATACCTCCTTGAAAACCTGCCAGCCCCCAGCCAGCTCCCAATGGAAGTGCCAGTGCTTCTTGTGATGATTTTGTTGCTCTAACCAGCTGCAGTATAATTGCTGTTAACTATGTCAGTGTTCTGTCCTTTTCACCCAGGAAGCACCCTAGATGCTGACGTGTTTGCATTTACTACGTTTTTTTCCTTCTGCAGCTGCATTGGAGAACCTAAGATAACACAGTAAAATTTTTGCAGTTTAGGTTCCTTGAATCTCATGCATTAGGATGTTCCTTGCTAAAAAACTTACTGGTTTTTAGTTTCATTTCAGTGATAGAAATGAAAACAATGTAAAATGATAGATGGACATATACAAGAAAATTGTTGATATAAGCAACTTTTACACTGAGGGTCATCATTGTAAAATGGCACATATTTGTGCCAATATTGTTTGCACAATATCATAAAGTGGTGATTCTCTGTAGAATAAAGTATCACTTCACTTTCTGAGTGTAATAACTTAAAGTAGATTGAATAGCTGATTCCCAGCATTTCTCTGTATGTATAACAGTTGAGATGCACTCACTTTCTCTGGTTTCTCTTCACAGTCACTCGTATCTGGAGCTGCTTAGAAGATTAACTGCAACATTTTTGAAGCCTTTCTCTGCCCTCTCCCTTATCGCCTTCCAGAATAGGAACCAACAGACTGCATTTACTAAAGACTGAGCATATTCCCAGCCTTATGCTGAGCAACTGGACTGTCCTGGTTCCAGCAGGGATGGGGTTAATTTCCCCAAGGAGCCGGCAGGGGACACAGGTATTCCACCCCATGTGAGCCATGCCCGGGCTATCGGGGGGCGCTGCCGGGGAAGGGGGCAGGGAGTCGCGGCTCGGAGGGGCGGGACGGTCCGGGTCTGGTGGCTGAGCGGCGGTACTGAAATCACGTCTGTATATTCTTTTATTGATTTTATTATATTTTTTTTTCTCTTTCCTTTGCTGTTCTGTTAAACTGCCTTTATCTCAACCCACGAGGTTTGCCTTTTTCTTCCGTTTTCCCCACGGCTGTGGGGCTCGAGCGAGCGGCCGCCTGGTTCTTTGTTGCCGGCTGAGGCCGAACCACGACATGGACAAACACACTACTTCTGGTAAAAAATATTCTTTATTTTCTGACCTCTCAGATGTGGTGTAAGCAAAGTTGTAAAGTTTTTTGTGCCCCAGTACCATGGCGCTCCTCACTCTTTATGATTCTGCTTTATAACCTGTTTGAGTGGATGTCTCCAGTTCATCCAAGGCAGGCATCACAGTGGAAGGGACAGTAACGCACATCAGAGGGACGGTAAGGCATGGTGTGCAGGTACAAAAGAGGCCAAGACAGTAAGACAGGCAATAGCTTTTATTAGACTGGCCTATTTAGTCAGGAAAAATGGATAAACTGCCAGGTTTTAATCAATCCCAAACCAACTGCCCAAACAAATGTCTGCATAAACCATTATGCCCTGGCGCTTTTCCATTCAGCATTCGCCTGAGAATTTTGCTTTGTAAATCTGGAGAACGACCAGCTGTATAAAGAGGAGAAACTACCTAGGGAAAACCTCCTACTATGATGACTTTTAGTAAGAGGACTCGGGCTGCTCAGGGTAGCTACCAACTGATTCTGCAATTTGCTGCCTCATTTCATTTTCCCAGCCCAGTACCACATAATCAAGGATACCCTGCAGTCCCATAGACAAAAAGTGCAGGTAATGTACCTATCTGGGCTTGTGTTTTTTATTGTGGATTTCATTATATTGTGATTTCCTTACTTACTACTCTATTGGGGATAACACTGGATTAATCTGTCCCCGGTTCTTATAATTTGGTAAAGAGAGTTTAAGAGTAAGAAATTACCAGTTTTCTAACGCACGTTGCTGGTGTAATCATGTGCCGGACTTCAGTTGTTTTTTTCTTATGCACTTTGTTCTTATGTCCATTTATCTTGCTTTTTTGAGGGTAGGGCTCAGACGTGATATTCTACATGATGGCAAATTTTGAGATCACTCTGGAAAGCAGTAATGTATATTGTTTTCTTGTCATTTCTTTTCCCATTCCTAACCCTGCTTTAATATGTTTAAGACATTTTAATACATTTACAATGTTTTTTACAAGATTCTTCCTGAAAAAGAATCTGATCAGTTAATTACACTTGATACCCTTTGGCTTTAACAAGAGAAATAACAGTAACATCAAGGTAAAGCAAATGTTAGGTGATATGCTCTTATTATAGTGAGTAGTCTTTCATATGTTAACTGAATGTAGCTAGGCAAGTTGACACACAATTGGAATAGTAAACACAAGGCTGACATATTATCAAGGGAATGAAAAGGAATTCACTTTAGTTCAAACATGCAAAACCAGACTTGTGATATTATTAAGGAATTAAAGATCATAACTTCCCTGTGGAATAAGTGTTACTGATACAGAGAAACTAAAACCGGAGCGCATGTTCCCGATAAACAGTCATATAAAAAGGGTGAGGTTTTCAAACTAGGTTGCTTAGATTTGCACTTTAGGAGTAAGTTATGTAAAAATACTGTTGTGAACTGCTCCCAATGAAAGCAGTGAAAAACTGAATAAAACTGTAAAACATCTTTACAAGGCATGTCAGAAGCAGTATGATTTCAGAAGCTATAAGACAAAATCAGATTCAGTGTGACCTGCTTTTCTGAAAAATGAAACTACTTAATGTGGATGCCTAAGTAGGGGTGTAGGTTCTGCATATAGATATCTTCATTAAGAAGTTAAGTTTGAAATTCTGTTATTCTCCACCCAGTAAAGTTTTTTACTGAAGACCTGAAGTTGTATCAAACGTTTACATGGTGTGTAAAAACCCATGTATCCTATCCAGCCATCACTGTGTCTGGTGAAAGCTATTAGTTCTGAATAATACATTTGGTTTTATCCTGGTCTTTAAATGAATCATTCTGGAATGTGAATATAAAACAGAAGTCAGCGACACTCGACTGTCATAGCCACAGCTCAGAGGATACCTGATCTAGCTCCAGAAGGTGTTTGGACTTTGTGCATTTAAAACATAACCGGTGTGAATTTCATAGTGAAATTAATAGAAAGATAAGTTGTTACTAAGATAGAAACTAGTCTGGGTTTATAACTCGTCTGCTCCTTTCAATATACAGTAGTGAAACTAATTTTCCTCTTTCTTACTCTGCTGTAAAGACAGAGTAACTCAACAACAATGTTGGGCCAATTCCCCTACTGTCAGTCATATGATCATTGAAATCAAAAGGTTTAAGAGGCTGTGAACAACATGTCCTTCAGCAGGCAAGGGGTGCTGACCTAGTCTTTATGCTTTCTGCCTGGAACAGGCTTCTGTTCTTCCACACCCGCCAAATAAAACTTTATTTTACACTCATCTCACTATATAATATGCAAACAAGTTGGACTGCTAGTCTAGATTTATAAAGGCAGTGAGATGTAACACAGTGAAGGGAACTCTAGCTTGTTTGACTTAGAGAGGAGATATGAAAATTGCCAGTCATCTTCAATAATTTAGTCTGATACGACATTATGACGAAAGCTGAATAAACTGCCAGCAGCTGTGGCCTTGCCTTCTGCACTTGTGATCTAGAATTAAAACTTGGCTGGAAATCATTTAGTGGACTTCACTATCTGACGGAAGAAGCTTATCCAATGGATATTATTAATACTTCATTAACAAGCATGTGGTGTTAGCTGAAAAAAAAAGCAATTTCCCTGAAAGAAGGCAAACAAGTTTAAAAGCTCCTGCCCGCTTCGCAGTGGAATAAACATGACAAGTTTGCCATGAACACAAAAGACTGAGACATTAGCAAGACAACAACCATTAAGCTATTAATAGTTTTCCATTTTATTGGCTAGGGTTTTATTCAACACAACACAATTCATTACATCTTTCGTGACACATCTCAAGCTGGATCCTGAAATGCTTTTCAGTGTTAAATAATAGAACATAGTAGACACTATAAATTACAGGAAATAGTGGTGTGAAGGATGTTGGGTGGTGAATAATTTACAAGGACTAGAACAGAGCAAGGAGGGACCAGTGTTGGAGAAAAAAAACAAAGGGAAAAAGAAATTTTCACAGAAGATCTGAACAGTTAATGGGAGAGGCAGACTCAGGAAACTATTTCAGATGGCTTAAAAAGAAATTTCTGGACTAGAAAGAGACCCATACTGGTAGAATACACAATTTGTGACTGAGGTGGAAATGGACTAATTAGTGATTCAAAACAGTCCAGGAAATTTTGAAACAAAATGGCCTTTGGAAAAGAAACCTTAGCATGAGTGGGGGATTCAATTCTCCATGTGTCTCCAGAGAAGGTCAGACAGAAAAGTATCATGCTGCTTCTCCAGTCCTGGAAGAGGTCACATTTTCATCTGGTCCTACACTAAGTCCCCAGCAGCCCTGCTGCTCAATCACCCCCTCCAGCCTTGACTGAGGGTTTCACAGCCATATTACGCATCCTGAGAAACAGGGTTATACCATGGATGAGCTTATGCTACCCTGAGCTCCAGAGTTGCTGCCGTATTAAAGTGGCGCAGGAGTACTTCTGGGTGAGTAATGAGCCATTAGAGACAGCTGATGTGCTGGCCTCTTGAATGTGAAGCAAGGGACTGCCATGACATGTTTACTACCACCACCAGAGGAGCAATCTGGGATGCCGTTGTGAAGCGTAATCAGTAATAAATGATTAATTAATGGCTTTTAAATGGGCCGAGTTCAGTATGTGGTGGTGAGGATGTGAATGGAGCAATTATTAAAAAATTCACGTGTTCTTGGTCATAGAACTGATAAATACTCCAAAGTGCTCTTTGATTACAAAGTGGCAGGCAGTTCACTTGCACACCATATTTCTGTTTTTAATTGCCAATAAATGATGGCTGTGCCCATGTTTGTCAGGCTCCCTGAAAGCACTCAGCTGCCATTTAGCACTTGTGGGCACACTGGCAGAGTATATTTTCCTGAGTGTTTGGAGACTCTGATTTAAATGCCTGAGACGTAGTCTCAGCTCTCCTCACCTCTCCCTCCCTTCTTTAGCCTCCCACCCCCAGCTTTTCCAATGTCAGTCAACAGAGCACAGACTAGGAATTAGGAGATTTAGCTCTTCTGCCATTTACCTGATGTCTGGTCTTGAAGAGATCAGAGAGACATATATTTAAAAGTTACTCCATCACTAAAATGGAAGAAACGATGTAATCACCCACCTGCACAGAGCACTTTGATATCTAAGGATGAAAAGTGTTATCATTAATTTCTGTTTTGGAGAGCTTTGCAGAGCTGAAGAACCTGATTTGTGCAGTAGAGCATTAAATCCCATTTTTCTATAAAGTAAAAGGGAAGACAAAGTATAGACAGTTGATTCAATTTGGGCCCCCCTGGCGCTGCAGTTGCAATTTTGCACCAACAGAGAGTTATACCTACTTCACTGCAATGACAGTAGGGGCATAGATTAGCAGCTAGGGCCATGATTTCCAGGTACAGATTGATAGTGAAACTTCTTTTAATACCAGTACTTGAAATTCACTGTGTACATTAAAGAGAAGGTGAGATAATTTCTCAATAAATAAATTACTTCTGCAAGGAAGAAGGTTTGTTCCTGCAAGCTGATGCCAGCTGGGTTCATCAGAGGATGTGAATGGAGACACTACTTGGCCGGAATTTAGGAATCCTTTGCTCCCTGTAGCTTGCTCTAGGCTGATCATCAGAGCAGTCGTGCTGGAGGCAGGGAACAAGCACAAACCTCCCCAGGCAGAAGAGGGAACTGGATCCCTCTCTCCAAGACAGTAAAAAAATGCTTGAGCCTTCAGATGCCAGGGTGTTCTGCAATGGACTTCTCTGCCCCTCTGGTGCAAGCTGTTCCGCTTCTGCATGACTTGGTTAAACATTCCCTGTCCCAACATGGCTCTGCAGGGCATGTGCACTTGGAGGAAGAAAAGCAGTTTCCAGTGACTGCTCAGAAACGAACTTATTAAATAAAGCTACAATTCTGAGAGAATTCAGGTCAATTCAGGTTAGTGAATTGCAAAAAAAGAGGTGTGCCCCAATGCAGGCTGAAAACAAGCATGGGCTCTTTGAGAGTGGGATGGAGGCCTCAGAGCTTCTTCCACCCAAATGTTCTGCTGATACAAACCTGAGCTGCCCAGCTGGGTTGATACTCCCTGTAGGATAGCAGGCATTTTGTTTGGGCTCTGGAGCCCTTCCAGCAGCAGGGAGCATGATCCCTCTGTGGGGGCTTACTCCTAAGTTTGAGCAATGCTGCAAATTTGTCACTGCTTCTCCAAAGAACCATGCTTTCCCATTTTTCCATTCATCACTTTACCAATGGATTTTCTTCTCCTTATTTTGACATCTGGGGTAAGAAAGTTTTTCACCAAAACCTTGCTCCATTCCACGTATTTCTCTTTGTTCTGAAGAAGCAGCAGTTTCCAAGACTTCTGGGCAAAGAGGAAAACCTTTACCATAACAAATCTTAGGGTAAAAATAGACACAGAGACACAGAGACCAGCACCAGTAAAGGGGTATGTGCAGTTGCTTGGGGCACTGAGTGAGTGTTCGTGACCACTTTTCTGCTGGAGGTACTCGTGTCCAGCCGAGACTCAGCATCACGCTCCAGCAGAGTCCCAATGTCTAGTTAGATAAATACTGTATATCACAAAGGAAACCATCCTTGTAGGATTCAGTCTTACAGGTGGAAGCTATTTCTCACTCCTGCTATGGACAAATGCAGGGTACTTGCTCCCCAGGTGAACCCCACTGCACACACTGAGGCACAGGCAGGCTCAAGAAACCCTAGAGAAGGCAGCTGAACTTCTTTTCCTACGTGTGTGTGTATGCTCACAGCTTCTCTCCTGTGCCTCTGCACCTGGCATATGCTTTCAGAGACATCAGAAACCACCCACCTAAAGCTGGGGCCCCCTAACCTGGCAAGTAGTACACGGCTTGATCTTTCTCCTCGCTGGAGTGAAGGTCCGGATGAAAGCTGGTGGGTGTGTGCTGGAAACTCAGGCATCTGCAGCATTCAGGTGCAGTTTCTCACTGGATGGCTTTTTAATGTCTATTAAAGAGAAAATAAGAGGCAAGGTGGCAGAGAAAACTAATAACAGCTTAATTCCAAACTATCCATTCCCAAGGCACCTTAAAAAAGCAGAACACTACTAAAACCTATTAAATCCCCATATAACCACAGGAGCCTGACTGCAGCAAGGAGCTTGCAGCAGGCTGCTCCCCTTCAGCTATAGCCATGGTGGGTCTCTGTCCCTGCTCCCCAAAGGGCAAAGCTCCAAGCAGAGCATGGGGTGGGTACAGGACTACTTTGGACAGGCCGTCAGAGACGTATGAAGTGAAAGCCAGAGGAGTTATATCGTCTTTGGGTGACAGGCAGAGAACGAAGTGTCTTTGTCTCTGACAAGGAAAAGGTTAATTTTTAGAGTTTTGCTTGATGTCAACATTTACACTCTGGGAAATTTTCTTGAAACTAGTAGTGGGCTCAGCCCAGATCTTTGGGCTCTTGGTTATTTTTTGCAGCTCTTGAAACCATGCCTGTGTGACAAAGCGTACTGGGTTGCTTGCACAGTTGTTTGTAAGAAGTTTCAAGCATGTGTTTCTGGGGTCTTTGGTTCTGCAGGTTTGGGCCCTCTGCCTGCCTTCTTTAAGTGCGTAAGAAAAACTTGGTTCTCCCATAAAAAAAAAAAAAATTTTTTTTTTTTTTTGTGCCACAATAATCTTTGAAAATTAAATTAAAACCTGTGAAAACACTGAAGAGAATATTAAAACCAGGCCAGTTCAAACCACTTGATCATGAACAGAATTTCAAAATGTTCACCAGAGTTTTTTTGGTGTTGGCTTATTCCTAATTCAAATTAGGCTGCATCTGCAGGTTGCACACACAATGATGTGGTGGAGCAGGCTTAGAGAACCTGGAAATTTGGTGTCAAGATTTGATCTTGGCTGCACTAAAGCTGTATGTCCTTGAAAGAATATCTTCTATCCTGGATTCCAGCCTTTCCCCATGGTGATACCAGCCTTTCCTTGTAAAGAGCCTTGCAATCCTCATATAAACAGTAATACTGAAAAAGGGAGTAGCAAAAGTATTATATGTGTGTGCATTGATTATGGGAGGTGAGAGAAGTATTTCAACACATTAGATGGTGGGTGAATGTCAGATCCAAGTTTTGAGAAAACAAATCTTCATAAAATGCTCTTTTGCCCTGCCAAATCCCCCTCCTCTCAGTAGGCTTTGGTCTGAAAAAGAAAATTACCAGGCAACTCCAAAGGAATAAACTAGTTCCCTGCTGGAAACAGCAGATGCCCAAGATACCACAGTTGCTGCTCTGTGCATATGCTGATTTCCCCAAAGGCATGGCCTGGGCTGCTCTCCTGTTCGTCTTTTTCGGAGGGAGAAAGACTCAATTATTTTCATGCCAGACACACATGGTCATGCACGCTCGAGCCCTCACACTGCAAAGCTCTCATTCCCCTCCCATTTGAGCCTCCAATCTCTTTAGAATTCCTTCAGAAAACGTGCAGTCCCTCAAGGCCCGAAGACGTGCGGAGATGCCGTAATTCCTCCAGTCCTGGACATACAATTTATTCTCATCACCTTGTCCATAACCTTCCATTCATTTTCAGCTTAGTTGCAGCTCCCTCTCTTTCTCTTCCCCTCCTGTCTTCTACACCTCCATCAGGCTTCAAAATGAGAGATACATTTCAAGGAAAATAAAAAAGAAGAAAAAAAAAAGGAGGAAGAGAAAGTTATACCTTTTCAACTCCAAAATGTTCCCTGTAACTCCCGGCTGGACTCCAGTTTATGGGAGCAGGGCAGTAGTCCAGACGCCAGATCTTGATCATTAAGATTTTGTCCTTAATTTACGTATGGGTGAAGCCCTGAAAGACGGGGAAGCTTTCTTCATAAGGCTAGGGCAGAAATTCAAGGAGCACAGGGTAAGCAGGTCTCATTGATGCTCTGCTGATACTGTGGTCTCAAAGAGCATTGGCTGCAGTTGCTTTGACTGACTGGGAAATTACATCTTCCCTTTACAGATGGTGTCCTTGGCTTCCTTACCTCCTAGTTCAACAAGTCACCATCAGGGGAAAATGCCTCTGGCCCGAGCATAACTATCAGCTTGATGTCATTTTGTTTCTAAGATCTTCTTCCTTTCTGCAAGCTTGATGCTGTTGCTCCTGCATAGCTGGCTCCACTGTGAAAGCACATTTGTGTTTAAAGATATCCCACAGAGAGCTAATGGAATAGGTTAGAGAAGCACGCAGAAACAAGGGTGCGGGAGTTATTATTCTCCTAAAACATTTGCCTTTATTGCTGCTGCTATGGAGATGGCTGCCACATTCACCCCCGAGAGGTGGTCCAAGCCTGTTGACTGCTGTGCTGCATGATGCCCTGCGTTAGGAAAGACTGCAAGAGTGACACTTTGCTCCTACCAGTGGCCATCGAGTGTTCTGGGTACTGGATAACCACAGGAAACACAAAAGACTTGGAAATCAGTGAGATGTCCCTTCTGTCCCTTTTCCTTCCTGGCTGGGAATGCCAAATGTCACACCTCCCCCTGCTATGGAGGGAGTAATCTCACATGCCCATGAACTGCAAAGTTATGAAGACACTTGCAGGAAGAACAAACCCAGAAACTTCCTTGCTAGAGAAGGATGAACTGAAGAAGGGTTAAGGAGAAATTGCCCTCGAGTAGAGGACTCCTCACCCCAGGCTGCAGAGTTGTTGGAAAGCTGAGGACTTGGATCTTCAGAAGGGGCTGACTGCATTTCACTCACCTGAGCAGAGGGCAACTGTGCTAGCAGAAGCTCTACCTGACAGAGGCTCTCCAGCAACTGAAGGAGCTCCGCTGCACCTAGACACTGGAAGCAATTTCTATCAAGTTCTGAAAACCAGATCTGTCCTCTTTCTCAAGTCGCTTGGCTTGTACCATGTTGTAATGTGCCTCACAACAGGGGAAGGCACATGGCCCGGGGGCTTTAGAGAGGGAGTGAGCTTTTCTGTGGTCCCTCTGAGGACTGGGACAGTGTCACTTGCCTCTGGAGTGGCACAGCCTTTCTGGTCTGCTGGGGTGTCACACACAGCTCACGTTTCACACCAGCCAAGCCCACTGGTGGTCACACTTTCCTGGAGGACCTGTCACTACCCACCCTCCCTGCTTGGGTCTGGTCCATGCTCACCTGTGCTTCCAGGGGGTCTGATCGCTCATGTCATTGTTACCTTGGTACTCATCCTTTTAGAAAGTGCTGGCAAATGGTTCTGAATTGGCAGCCCTGGAAAAAGAAGTCCTTTCAGCAATGTGTTATTGGTCTTTATTGTTCACGCTACAGTAATGAGCTGGCAAAGTCAGGGCTTCCCTCCACTGGATGTTAGCTCTCTCTAGCAGATAGCTAGTGACAGACAGTCCTACCTGTATGCTATTATACTCCTAATAATGAATACGGGGAGAAAGAGAAGTCTTAAGACACTCTTTTACAGAAAAAGATCTGAAAGTGCTGAATTGCTTCCCCAAACTATCAGGAAAAGTTGGGGGAGTACCAGCAGGTGTATACAGGTCTTCTGAAGACTAAAGTAGCATGCTTTTTCCCATCTGTATTTCTCCATAACAGCTTTGTCTTTCCTTGTCTTTTCAAACACCTCTTGAAGCTAGAGAACAGCTCAGATCCACTGACTACCTGGTGTCGTTGCGAAGAGCCCCACATCTGTATTAATGATAGAGCCCTTTGTGGTGCCAGCCCTTATGCAGCACTACTGGAGCTCAGTTCAGAAAGTGGACCATCCAGGAAGCTTTAAAATATTTTTCATCTGGAAATACAAATTTGTCAAAAATTAAACTCCATGTGGGACTAGTTATCTTTGTGGAAAATAACTTTGTTTCTTACATTTCAAACATTTTATGTGATTTTTTTTAATGGAAAAAGGGTGCAAAAAGATTTTTGGTTTTAATATTGCACAACTTTTAAAGATTAGAAATTCTTGTGAGCCTGGACGTGATAGATGCTCAATACACATCTGGTACGTCAACAGATGGATGTCATCTGGGAAGGACTTTCACCATCTTTTGTTATCAAAGTTAGATATCACTTAGAATTTCACAGGATAGGTATTTAGGAAACCTGTTGCTGCTGAGCTGAATACAGGTATTAAAGATGAGACTCTTTTTCCCTTTTCAGGCATGGCTTCCTTAGTTCTTCTCATTTAAAAATGGAAAGTCACTTAGTATTTCCTTCCATAGCAGTCAAGCCAATCACCCATCCAGAACTGCTGCACTAGGCACTGCATAAGTCTGAGAATTCAGCTGTCATTTCCCCATTTCTCCACAATATCCCCTGAATCCTGGCACTCTAGCCTGGTGTTCCATCAGAAAGAAAGATTTATTTAATGTTGTCTTGAAAAATAAATAGCTGAACAAACAAACAAATTACCAACTCTGAAAATTCACCTTTACTTTATCACACATGTGCTTGAGGCTTAAAAAAATAGATTCTTTATAAACCTCAGATAATGAAATTAATATTATACGGCTGGAGCTTGCTCCACTTGATAGGGGAGAAATTTTTGTTTTCTTCTCTGTATTACTTCTGGTATTTATGAATTCTCAGGATATGCCTGGTTGAGTTGCACCTTGCTCTTACTTTTTCACTTTCTTCCCACTGTAAAGTTTGGTATTTATTAGTATTAGCGTTAGTATTAGCATTAACATTAGCGTCAGCATTAGCATTAGTATTTATCAGGTTTGTATAGTGCTATTGCAAGTGAAACATAGGGTAGGTAGGAAACGAGAGTATTTCCATTGTATTGCTTTACAACCTATTATATTAGCTGATGTAGATGAGGGCCTCCAATAAGGGACCATAAGGCAGGGTATTACTCACAGCTCTGCTGTTGGGTGGTTTCAGCAATTTTCTCTATCTTAGCTCACTCATCAATAAATACAGACTATATATAACACCCCTCATCACTGCTGAGCACTTTACTGATGAAAAAGGCTGTATAAGACTACTGTGTAATCAAGAAGGAGGAAAGAAGGTGAGAGGGAAAAAGAAAGAAGTTGCACTAGATTACAAAAGCGATGAAGTAGATTGATCCCACTCTACCTCAGATTCAATATATTTCAAGGGAAATATGAGATCTGACATCATGCAGCCTGCATACATAAAAATAATTTAAAAAACCCCTTTCCACTGCAGTATCCTTATTTGGATTATGTACACTGATATAGCGGTTAAAAAATCACTTTTCACTGCTTACAATGGAAGTTTGCTTCGTTCTTGTACTTGACCTGGTTTAGATACTGAAGCCAGAGCACATGTATTCTCAGTCTCAGCTTGCTTTGCCTGGATTTGCACTCTTTAGATACTGAAGCCAGAGCACATGTATCCTCAGTCTCAGCTTGCTTTGCCTTGATTTGCACTCATATTTCTTTCCTCCAAAAACAGTACCACTGAGGGGAAAAAAAGAGTCTGTGAGTGCAGTTACTGAAGCTACATAAATCTTCCTAGGCTTGGGCTCAGAAGAGACAGACACAAGGCACTGTGGTTTGGCACCAATAGACTGTAGAGGGACGGATTTCTATTCAAAGGGACTTCTAGTCCTCAGCTTCTTTCAAGCAAGATGTACATGTGAAACACCATGTCCACTATTCCTTTCACCAGTGCAAAATCCATTAAGTTGAGAACAAAAATAATTATTTTTTTAAAATCCCTTGTGGAAAATGTCATAATCATCAAACAGAATAGTTCTCTTTCTTCTCCCATGCCTGAACATACAAACAGTAGTTTGACCTTTGAGTTAATTAATAACACTGAATGTGAAAAACCTGGGAAGGAAACAAATACTCTTGTGTGCTTCATAAGATACTTGCTCATTCATTCATTTGTTCACTCATTCCAATTGCATTTGCAGATAGAAGACCTGAAGGGTAGTTCCTTTTGATGGACAGCCTGGGGTTTGCCTGTAATCTGCTGAAGAAAATGCTTTTGCACTCTGTTGCACCAGTTGTGCTCGAAGTGCTTCTTACAGGGGACAAACAACTGAGGGGCGATCTGGGATGGAAGAGGAAAGCAGAGTGGGATCCTGCTTTGTGCTTTGGCTAAAGTCCTGATCATGGGAACCGGGCACAAATAAGCTGTTACGCACTTTCAGGGTTGGGAGAAGCATACAAAGTACATCACCTCCTCCCCCTTCTTCCCCAGCCCAAACCAAGCTGGAGGGGATTTGCAGTGTTTTATTACAGGTTGCTAGCTGTCTCCAGTGATGGGAAGTGCTCTTCCCCAGAGACTGCACTGCCTTTCATGTGTTGCGCTTGGCTGGCCCCATCCTTTGCTGGCAGGGAGCCTCTAGCAGTACTGAAAGAAGAGGTCAGCAAGGACCTGCTGTGTGGCTAGTCAAAACTAGCCAGGCAGCCAAGAAAAGTGAGATTCCCTGCTGTTGTTTTTGGTGGTGTTATCCCTGGGTGTATCTTCTGCACATCAGTAGCAAGCTCTTAACTCCAATTCCAGTTACTATAAAGCACGAAATCATAGTTTTGGGTATTAGGACAAAATGGTCAGCTGCCCTGTGCCCATGTCAGTGTGCTTTTCCCCTTTCCTCTGCATCAGTAACCCAGCACAACCTCCTTCACCGTCAGTCACTGTGGGGATCAGAGGGGTTTTAACGCATCGGAGAACCAGACAAGCAAGCTTGTAGCTTCTGCTGACAGTTGCCTGCTTTCCCTCATCTCCACATCCCTCATTTGTTACCTGCTCATACCCACCCGGTGCTTGTCTACCTGCAGAGTGGTTGATGGTGTTAGTGGCCCCTTGGCTGCCTGGCTCACACAGGGCCCGCTTTCCCTCGCCCCTGCTATAAACAGCAAACTTCTCACTGATGGTTTGGACCAGTAGCTGCATTTTGCTTTATTCCTCACTCCAGTCCTCATGCACAAGCCTCCAGGTAGAGGTATGTTCTTTTATAAATGCATCTGTTTGGAGGACAAAGATATTGCCCTACTTTAGCCCCTGTATTGCTGAATTTTCTGCATATTGATAAGTGCTCTTCCAAGGGATGCAACTGCACATGTCGAGCAGTTGAGTCATTAGCTTGCATACAGCTGATGAAATACTCCTGATGGTTTGAGGTGTCCCTGCAACCTTATATTCTTCTTTTGTGTGTGGGTGGAAAGTCCCAAGGCAGGATCAGTTACATGGGAAAGCTTATGAAGGAAAAGGAAAGAAGTTATCTTTCTTTCCTGTTGGCTTCCTTTGGCACCTCCTCTCCTTTCTGTTGTTTGCAGCAGAAAAGGCCACACAAGCTGGTCTGGAAAGTCATTGCTCTTCATTTTTATGAAGACATTAAACCAATAATAAGGTTGTCTGCTGAAAATGCATAGAGCTGAATAAATGATTTATGAAGTGCTTGGCATAACAACTTGCGCTGCCTGGAATGAGTCAGTCTTTCCAAATAGCCACTGAGGAATTATCTCCTTTCCTTCTTCCCGTCTCCAAATATAAACCTGGCAAATTCCCAGACCAGTCCAGGGGCATTATCAGCATCTGCTGAGAGGTAGAGTAAGAATAGGATGTCTGAGGTTGTCTGCAGCAGGTGATGGAGGATGGCACAGAGAGCCAGCTCTGGCCCTCACTGCCTGGCAGTACCCTGTCCATGTCAGATCAAGGCTGCTTCCCAGCAGCTGAGTCCAGCGGAGGGGCAGGATCCATGGCCTCAGCCAAAGTGTTGTGCAGCTACTGTGTTTGGCCATGAGCCACACTGCACCATGCCCCAGATTCGAGTGCTTCCTGCAGCCAGCCGGGGCTTCTCATGCCTTGTTTTTTTTCCCCCATGTCATCCAAATATCCCATTAAACATCACAACTGTCCCCATTCACTAAGCTGTCACTCAGTTTTCATTCCTGACCCACTTCTTCTATCAGACCCCTATAAAGAAACTGGCATAAAAACCTCCCAACCCTATGTAAGCTACAGTGTCTTGTATTTTATGAGACATAACATGAGACATTCATATTGCCAGACCATTTCACCTTGGGGCCAAAAACATTCAGAGTACTTTTTGCTTAGCCTCTGACATAGGTCCAAATCCCACAGCTGTCTTCACATCATTGAAGCTCTATGCCTATAAACAGCATTAATATTTTTTACCTGACAATAGATGGTGCTCTTTCTATAATTATCTCTCTCCGCAGTCCCTGCATATACCTTTTTCTTACTTAGAATGAACATAACATATTATCCTTGGGTTTGGGCATTACAAGATACCAAGCAGCAATTGTAATAAATAAACACCTGTAAACAAACCTGTAGCATAGATAAACTCTCTGTTACTGCTGATCTGCAACAAGGACTCAGAATAGATCCTCAAATATTAAGTGCTCAGGTGATCAGAGGCATTTAGATAGGCAGATAAATAGATAGAACAAATTACGGAAATAATAAGGAGTGATCCAAATCTCTTCCCTAGCTTGGACCAAACAAAGCTCCTACTGGCTCAGAAAATATTTGCCATGGTATTTTCTTCATTCTGTGTTTGAATAAAAAGGAGGGAGATGCTAAGCAGCATCAGGCATATTTTTTTTACACTTTCTTTTCCCCTGTGTTCATTTTAACTCTTTGTAAAGTACAGAGAAAAGTTCTGTTTCTTCAGGACTTACAGAAGTCACAATTGTAATGAAAATCCAAGACAGTAATATGTCCCAGTCAAGTTTACAGGAGGAAGAATCATAAAATACCTAAAATTTACCCCTCAAATAAAACACAGTGAATAGCATTTAGAATGGTATGGTTACTTTCAGCAAATACTGGGAAGCTCTAACTCTTTTGACATTACTTCCTCCCATTCTTGGTGTTATTTATACCCAAATTAAAAGGTTCAACCTGACATCTGCCTCCAGTCCTTTTCCATTCACATAGGTTGCATAATGCCTCTAATTTTTGTTCTAAATTGATTTTATACTTGAACGTCAACCACAAGGCCCTTTCCTCAGGTTCTTTAGAGACTGAACAGGAGTCTTTAGAGACTGACAGAGCAGCATCTCAGCCCTTTTCCCTGGTGCATCTGAGCCCTCCAAACACATTCCTCAAAAATGTCCTTGGGTGCTCACAGCTTGCAGTATTGAAGCCCACCAGCTAATACCTACCTTCCTTTGCAAGCACAGCAGAAATGTGTGGTCTGTAGCTTCTTGACGGATGCATCTATCTGCCCTCCATCAGCCAATGAGGTGAATGCCAGTGCTGACTTACTCCTCTCTTATCCTTTACCCCATGCTGTGAGTCCTCCCGCCCTATTAGGAGCACAGCTTGGGAGGCTTTGGTGGTGGCTCAACCAATGGTCTCAAGTCTACAAGAGCTGCACAGGAGCTCCTACCACCTATTGCTACACATGCATCACCAGCGCTTAAATTAGGAGGAGAGTCTTGCTAAGGTGATGTCTTTGGTGAGTAAGGCAAGGCGGACTTTTGAGTGAGAATTCACGCAACATGAATCAGGAGGTTTGTGTTCTTCTTCCTTCTGTTCTTCATCTTTTTGCTGGCAGGTTATACTAGTCTGTTAGCCTTAGGAGCTTCAACGATGTTAGGGATCTCATGTTTCTTCTCTTCTACTGCTTTTCTTCTCATTTGGACAAATACGCTGTCTCCTGTTTATGCGTCTTTCTTCCCCCCACTTCATCAATATAAAAAAAATATAAGATTAAAAAATTCTAGTAAAAAAGACAATTTGTGAAAATGCTAATCTATCTAATTATCTGCTTATCAAATAATAGGAATATGACTGACTTCTAAGAAAAATCCTTACATTAACAATATTTAGATAAAGACATTCCCTATAAAATGGAGAAAAAAACCCTGCTTTTTTCATAGAAAGTCTTAACATTTCTGACTGTTGATGTTAGAACTTGATGACAAACCATCCAAAGTGCTGAAATGAACACTAAACCAGTTATTGTTTAAGGTTGGAGAAAATAAAAATGTCATAACTTTGAAGTTTCTTACCCTTATATTATATATTATATTGGGATAAATAAATAAAAAATTGAAATGAAAAACAATCAAAATGACATAATAATCACTCTACACTTATCATAAGTTTGAATTCTGATGAAGAGGGTTTTTTAAGGCAGGAGAGAACATTCTACTGACAAATGATCAGTTAACCTTTAACATCCATCAGCATTTGTTATACTGTAAGGAAATGAGTATCACTATAGTGACTTAGGAATGGTACTCCTTCTTACTGAGTTAACAATATTTCCATTGTTCCTGATACTCTTAATTTTCAGGAGAAGATAGAGATGTGCCTTAATGTAAGGTCTAGCTTGTAAAGGCCAAATCCTGTTTTCATTTATATTTCTGTAAACCATTAGTGTCTCTGCTGAAGTCAGTGGGATTATTAAATTTATGCCACTATAATTAAGAACAGATGTTGGCCTGTGATCTCTAATGCTCCATGTACACCTCATGCGTCGTAATTTGTAATCACTGAGGAGTATCTCTGAAGAAGGCACATAATAACAGTTCAGTGGAGGACACAGAGGTACTCAAATAAAGCAACAGTGAAATCAAATGACCTTTCAATCTGTTTATGAGAGACTTTGTCATCTCTGCTTCAAGACAGCTGGAACAACGAGTAAGAGAACTTAATCTATATCCCAGAGAGTCTTCGCTTCAGTGAAATCCAAAAATACACACAGGCTTCTCAGCTGTCGTGGTCCTGTTTGTTTTCCCTCTACAGGTCTGAGCGCTTGAGGAGCTTATGTCTTTTGCGTGCTCAGGGTGGGCTCTCATCAGCCCTTCCCCAGAGAAGGATTCGTCTGTAGCACACTACAAGCAGTCCTTGAGTAAAGATATAAAATGGATAAGGATTAGCACGATAAAAAAGAAGTTTCTTTTTTTCTGTTGTACTGCAAATAAAGCTCATCACTGGTTTACATGCTTGGCTGCTTGCCTTAACACAATAAAATCCCAACAGAATCTGTCATCCTGTCTTTCTACAGGAACCAGGGGGTCACATTAATGAAAAAAAAATTATCATTAACTGCCCTAGTTATACCTTGCCCTCACCAAGGTAACGTTTCTCCTACATTTTAGTGGTGTTACAGGGATGGATTCATGGGATGGAGGTTTTGAGCATTAGGAGCCTCTGACCAGATAGATCTCATATAGAAGCTCCAATCCTGTAATGACAGGTTGAGTGACACAAGAACTCTGGTGACTCATTAATTTTTTTCCCTTGGTGTGGCAGGGTGGAAGCCTGAATTCTACAGGGGCTCAGACACACTCAGAAACTTCATTAAGGCAAGACCTAAGTGCGTGCCAGCTGATCCCTGGTCACAATGCCCCTGTGTGTGCTTTAAGCTGTGAGACATGTGACATGGTGTGTACTAGTTTGGCTGGCACTGGCAGAGGAAGGTACTGGCATAGATGCTCACTGGACACCCTTGGGCATCCTGCTCACCCTCAGGAAGGAGAGTGCTAAATGTCAGTGTCCGCCTTGATCTGGCTCCCCAGCTGGTGTTACACCACTGAAGTCAAGGAAGCCAAACTCCAGGAGAGCACAAACTGGCACAGATCCACTGAAAGAAGTGGAGCCACCAAGAATGCTGGTATCAGCATATAATTTGTCTCCTGTCAGCTTTCCCTGGGTTTGACTCAAATTACTGCTGCAGAGAAGAAATGACCCTGTTTTCCAGTCCCTACAGCTATCCAGTCTTTGGTTATGGATTTCAGTTGCTCCTTGGAGGAGTGCAGTTCAGCCTGTATATATCTCACAGCAAGCACGTGCACCAGAAATCCTGCTTAATCCAATAAGGGGCCCTAAGGCAGGGGGGGAGAGAAGATGATTGCACTCTGAAAGGATGTAATTAAAGCCTTAATGACAAATACACCAGGTTGAAGAGGGATGGAGGAAAGCAAGCTTCTGGTAGAATTTTTAGTTTAGAGAATTATTGTAAATTACCTACTGTCAGGGTTTTCCTAGTTGTGTGAGCTGTCTCGTAACTGGCATGCATGCCATGTTACACCAGGTATTTAGTACAGAATATAAGTGGCATACTGTGGAAAATGGTTTCTATCAAATAGTAGCACACTAGTACAGGAATGCTAAATGCCTTCTCATGCTTCAGCGTGTAAATCCTCTTGTTTCTGTTGCTGCCAACACTGAAGAAAGTGACACTGCTAAAGTGGTTATAAAAATTTGCAAGAATGAGGTCTATGGCTTTGTCTGGTTCAGTCTCAGAAGGGTCAAGCATTTCTATTGACTTGATCATCTTGAAAAAATATTTCATCAGCTGAAGGGGACCCCTAGAACAGTTTTTTAACTGAGGTTCAGTCTATATTTTCCTGTGGTCAGATTCACTAAACCCAGGTGCCTAACAATATCAGCAGATTCAGGGAATGTAATCCCTGTCCATAAATAGCTTTGTGCCTGCTTTGCATAGGAAACCATTAAAAGGACTGGTTTCTGAAGAGAAAAACATTCCGTTTAATAATTGATTCTTTTTACATCAAAAATACTGGCTAAGACGGTGAGTCACCAGTAACAGCATCAGTGGCTTACATTTCAAAGAACTGCCATAGCAAAACCATGAAGAGTTAACCTAGTAATAAAAGTTTCACAGCCCATGCAGCTTAAATTATGCACCAGGACACAAAACCATAACCATAAATTATAATGCTATGAATGATTGAGGGTTTCTAATGGGCACGACGGAAAAAGAAACACTTTGTGAAACCGAGTCATTGTTGGACTAATTAAACATCTTTGAAAAGGTTCTAATATCCGACTCTGAATTCCCTCATCTCTGCAGGTGTCTTTGCAAGTTAACATTGGCTGCCAAAACTGGTCAGGCTTGAGCTGATGTTCACGTCTATTGCTTGTTACTCAAAGCAAGCCCAGAGAAGCCCTCTTGGGCAGAAGGCACTTTCCCTGGGCAGGAGCAGGAGGCAGGAGCACTGGGCTGCTGGACTCTCATCAAGAAAACCCCTGTGTGAGCCTCAGCGGTGCAGAGCTCTGTCTTGAGCTGGGGTGAACCCCTGTGAAGACAGTGGTTTATTCTGCTGCCTGAAATAGGAAAAGGACTCATCTCAAGAAAAGAGTAAATTTGCCCAACAGAGCTCTTGGAGGAGTCTGTTGAGCCCTAGCCTTCTGCCACTCTCAGTCTTACTCCTCACATGGAGCTGGAAGTAGGTCCTGGAGGAGAAGGAAAGCTTTCCAGTGGGAATAATCCTCATGTGGCTGCCTGAGAGCAGAATTCCAACCTTCAGGGCACCCAGGAAAGAAACCTTAAACTTAAGAATATAGGGGCTGACAGGAAACAGAGAAATTGTGCTGTAGGTTAGAATAAAAAACAAATAATGGACAAGGCATGGGATACATATAACAGCTTCCAGCCTTCAAGACCCAGAAAGATTAGGACTATTGTAGGGTAAAAAAAAAGAGAAACAGGCACTTTCTGCTTAGGAATCTTAGGTCTGAGCTGGTCCCTGAAAATGGAAAATAATATGGAAAACTGACCTTAAAAACACTGAGCAGAAATTGACTCCTAAAGAATATGGGGTTTAGCATTTTCAGTGTTGAATAATATCTATTCTTGTGATGTTTACTGTATTGCATTGCTGTATTATAAAGCTTTACTGCTTGCACTTGTGATTTTGAATGATTTCCCATTTCATTTGAAATAAGATCTGTTGCTAGCTTCCATGTGTGTGGCAAATGATTGTGACTTCAAGACCCACATAAAATCTTGGGAAAGTAATGTAAAGACCTAGGAGTTCGTTTTATCATAAGATTTTGGATCCTGACTGAGAACTTGGTTCTGGCAATACGGAGACAGGTTTTCCAAGGAGAACTGGTGCTAGCAGAAGCCTTCAACAGAGAACATAAACCTTACCCATGGCCACGAATATTTAACTTTTAAACATTTACCCCTTAATGGCATTTAAACCCTGAAGGCAGGTGTCTGTGTTCGCTGTGCAGTCTGTGGGGAGAGAAACATCACGTCAGTTCCCAGAGATGGGGCATGCCGTGGAGAGCTGGCAGCAATACGGACATCCGAGCTGTGATCTGTACGCAGTCCAGCTGTGGCAGCTGGGTACTACACTTGGGCTCATAAACACTGTTTCTTCAGCAGAGCCAAATAGCAGAGGTGCAGTGCTGTGCTAGGATGTGTAGCATGGGCCTGTCCCACATGTCTGCTTAGGCCATGAGCCTGGGGGAGCCAGCATGGGTCCCAGGAGCACAGGGAGGCTCCCAGACCCCTCAAAGGTGACACCCTACGTGGCATGTCGCTGGGAACCATCTGATGGGAATCTCTAAGCTCAGAGGAGTCAGTCTGTTCTGCTGCACTGGGATACATTCATGACTTGGCCAGTCTGGGGACCTGGCACCTCTCTGGCCCTGATGGAAATCCCTACTAAGTTTTGTACCTGTACCCCAAATCATGAAATGGGTGAAGCTTGTTAGAAAGTGGTGACAGCGTGATCAAAATTTCCTATGACCCTTATTTGATCAGGGCTTTGAGATGGAGATATTCATTTTACAAGTTCCACAAAGCAGATCAAAAAGCTTTAAACTAAAAAAACCCAAACAACCCACAACCACACAAACAAAACCAAACTCTAAAAAACTTTCATTAAATTAAAGACTACAGTCTGTCACTCTGTAAACAGAGAAAAGTGCCAAAATCAAAATAAACACAAATAGAAGGGACTTAGAAACTGACCCTGCCAAACCCACTGCTTCCTTCCATCCTGCTTTGGTTTCAGTCATTCAGTGGCTTTACCAATGGCAATGAACTGTGCGTACTCCTCTTTTGGCCCCTGTCAGCCTGATGTGATCTGCCATGGAGATTTTTTGTCCAGACAGTTACAGTTTAGGCAGGTGACATGCATCTAGGAAAAGCCGCTCTTCAATGAAAAATCTTAGGCAATCTTAAATATTGGTGCTGTTGTGACTTCTGCACGTAGGTTTTAGTGCACTGTCCCTTTGGAGAGGCACGAGGACCTTTGCTGTTTCAGAGGCTGGTGACTGTGCTTGTAGGCAGGTCTCGATCCTCCCAAACAACTGGAGCTATCTCACAAGATAAACTGCCCTTGCCTTAAAAAGAACAATACCATAAATAAATAATCAAACAAAACCTGAGATGGGTTCTAAATCTGTCCATGCAGCATTTTTTGGGTATCTAAGCACTTTTATGCCACGTTGGGAAAGTTTGCTCTTCAAAAACTGTTTCAATTTAAATTTTAGTACCTAATAAACAGCCTGACCCACAGCTCTGTTCTTTAATGAAGCAGATGGAGGCTGTTTTGAGTGTCAGCACTTGGAGATTTGTGACTGTGATATCAAGAATAGCACGTCCCTCTTGTTCGAAAGCACAGTTTCCGTGGAGGGGAACAGGGTGAGCAGTTGAGCCCCATGACTGGAGTGGCTCTGATCCAGGCTAATGCTAAGAAGCCCTCTGCGTGTGCGTGCGTGTGTATGTGAGGAACCTGAAATAATATTATTTACATATTATAGGCATGTTATAGGCACAGTGATCTCAGATGAAGTAGAGTTAATAATTTGGGTGGATGATAAAATAGCCCTGGTGATGGAAAAACAGGCTCTTTGGGGAAGTGGCGGATGTTTATTATGGCAGATGTGTGGAAGGGATGCTGCCCGATGAGCAGTCATCCCAGAGTGGTGTAGGGGGTGGCAGTGATCCTTCTAAGGAGCTGGGGGAGGATGGGGACCCTGGCACAGGATACTGGGTGTATGCGGGTGAGGACTTAAGCGTGTGATGGTATGACCCGGACAACATTTTGGGATGCAGTCCTGGGAAAAACAGGGCAAAAGCAGTGGGTTTTATGGAGCATTAAACTTGAATGTGCGGATAGAAGTCCTGGGGCAGTCTGTAGGGGTTGTGGGTGTGAGTGTGGTGTCTGGAGAGCAGTCCACGAGGGCCACAAAGAGCAGCCGGAGCAGGGCACATGTGGCAGGGCCATGGGGCCCCTGGCAGAGAATAGAGGCTGAATTTGAGGTTGTGTGGGGCAGTTGGTATGGGGTAATCACCATGGGAAGATTGAATTAGAGTCCTGGAGTTTTGCTCATGGCAGAGAGATGCTGGATCATGGGAACAACTTAGCAGGATGGTGTGAGCCATGTCTGAGGGCTGGGATATTTCCCTGTCAGGGGAGTGAGGGCTGATCCTGCTCTGTATAAGAAAACCTTTCTTTACTGTGCTTTCAGTTGTATAATTCTTTTATTCAGGAAGGGGGGAGGCAGCAGTACTGAGCTTCATTCCCATTCATCCCGTGTCTGTGTGTTAAAGACTCTGCTGTTCTTGCTTCATAAATTCCACGATGGTCTCTAACTCCTTGCCGACAGCCAAAAAGTTATCTGCTGAATCAAGGCTTCTGCACTGAAACTTCCCAGAAAGCAAGGGAACAACATGACATGTCTCACTGCAATGGCCTGCCAGTTCTGAGCAGCTGATTGAAAAGGAAAGATCAAGACAGAGAGCTGCTTAGTCCAGAGCTGGGTAGGAGAGGCTGAGAAAGCCATCTGCCCCCAGAGACTTTCTTCCTCAGGTTTTTGGGCTGGCTTTGTTCCAATATCTCCCTTTAATGTTAATATATACAATGAAAGCAGGCAGACTAAAAAGGTTTCTTTAATATACTACTATAAGCACCCCCAGAGTATAGTACAGATAGTATTAGTGTGGTTATTTGCTTTGCAGATGCTGTTGGAGATTTTGTCTTCTTTATACTATGCAAAGTTCTGGTCAGCTCTGCTGAACCAGATGGCAATGTGGCATGGACTAATGATGGCATCTGCTGCTCCTTCCACTTCTCCAACCGTACTCAGAGGGGCAGGTTCTGGGGAGCTGTGGGTCAGAGCAGATCCAGGGACAGGGGAGCAGGAAAATCAGAACAGCTTTAGGAGAGGGTAGGCTGGTCTCTGGATGTGCTGGTACTTAGGGTATGGGGAAAAAAATGGTTGGGATAGTAGGAATACAGACAAATCCTCAACTGCTAGGAAAAGCATGAGAAAGCCCACTCCAGTGCTTTAATTAGTTGATCCACTTCTCACTCCCCCTCCTTTCACAGCAAGCCCATTCCCTTCTTGCAGTCTTTCTGTCACAGCCTTCCCATTCAGGTGAAACAAGAGGAAAGTTTTTCTCTTAAAATTCAGCAGAAGTGTCAAGGCTTAGCTCCTGGCAGAATAAAAAGTGCCAGACAGTGGCAGGGCAAACATCTTAAAGAAATCATATTGTTTCTGGAAAAAAAGCGTTTCTGGAAAAAAAGTGTTTCTGAAAAATGCTACAGACAGCTCTGTATAGAGAGAGCTAAAATGTTTGCTCAGGAAAGGCACTGAAAATGCTGTACCACAGGAGTGCAGGCACATCACTACCTGCTGCTGGATGGAGACAGACAGGCCATCTACGTGGCACAGTCCTGTTCCTGTTTTCCTGAGCTCATGAGGCTGAGGGCTGAGCTTTCAGGGACTCTTCTGACCCTGCTGCTTCCTCTGCCCCCTGCGCCACCCCCCCCTTCCCCCCCACCCCAGGCTTCAGGGGACCATAATGACAAGTATCATGCACTTTTCAGGCAGCGACTGCTGTCGTGATACTGTGTGCAAACACCATTGCCCATCCGACATGGTACTGAATCTGCTTCAGCACTGATTGCCTGTTACCAAATATTTCTCTTCTGTGGAGTGCAAAAGGAAAGCACTTGGCCAGCACTCCAACAGATGACTTCTCATCTCCTCTCAGCAGAACAAACTTGGGCATGGGGTCTCCTGAAGGAAGAGATCTTTGTGTTGCAGTGGGCAGAGAGGTGCGGAGCCACGCTTAAAAATCCTCATTGTTCTGATGAGTAAAAACTTCTGGTTGAAAAAAAAAGCGGGCCAATTCCTGTCTCCTGGTCTCCAGTGAAGTCAGGAGACTTCAGCTGATTTATCCTAGCTGTGGATCCATTCCAAATTCATTTATGTGATTAATCCATAAAGAGAAATATAACCTGATAAAAGAACTGTATATACTGCTACTATGGCCTTTTTTGTCTCCAATTGCCTGATTCACAGGGCCTGATCCCTCTTTACGCTGGGAACATGGTGTAGGAGATAAACTAACTATTGGACCTGACTCCCATTCCTTTTACATGCGGAGGATGTGTGTCATTCTGCAAGGACTCCCAGGATTTATCACTGGAAGAATTAAGATCTTTCACAATGTTTTAAATGAACCCTCTGCATCTTGGATGATGTTTTCAATAAAACTCCTGTCTCCTGGAACAGTCCTGCAGAGCACTGCCTACCTCCTTGCTCTGCGTGTGAGAAAGCTCTGACCTGAGCTACTTCTGATAGCTGGTGGAGATCGCACCATCTGGGAGCTGGGGCAACAGAGGAGGTTCAGGCTGTAGCTACGGATCGCTGAACTTACGGAATATATCTAGACATATGTGAGGTTAATGAAGAGCAAAACTTGCTCCATTTCTTCAGTAGATTCTCTCCTCTGTGACTGAAACCAGATTCCAGCCTCCCAGATTCAGATGGTTAAAAGTGGAGCAAATGAATGTTGTGTTAAAGTGAACTGAATCTGGCCCCTGCACTCCTCTGAGCCCTCCCCTTCCGAGGATTTCAGTTGGAATGAGGGAGAACAGTACAAAGCTTTTTATATCCCTCTTCATTTGAAGGATCTGTTTTTACTATTACACCCTTTTTTAAAAACAAACAAACAAACAAACCAACCTCAGCCAGTTATAATTTTTTACAGTGCTTTCTTGAGAGTTTATGAGGCTGGCCCAGTGCAGTCAGGCTATGTGCCGGTGGTACCCCGTCTGGGGAGAGCCCGCTTCTCTCTTGCCCCTTGTTGTCTGTTAGGAAAGCTTCTGCCAAATGGCCTGGTACTAAATGCTCTGCAGATGAGCAATCCCAGTCTCACCGGTTTGAGTCAATTACTTTAATGGTAGTTGTTCATCAGTAATGAACCATGCAGTTAACTTGCCGGAGACAGCATAGCTAATTGAAGATGAGGCAAGAGCTCCTTCTAATATTATTATTTTTCCTCCGTTTGCTTTCAATACCTCTTTGCTCCTCAATGAGATCTGATATAAGTTTTAATTACCTCTGAGAACAATAACTTTATAAAGGCCCTACCTCTTTGTCTGAAGCAGTTTGCCTAGAGATGAGCGATGTTGTATGTTTGGGTCTCTGAAGGAAGATGAGGTTGGCAGGGATGGTAAATTCTTGTTACCTACTGAAACACTGGAGTAGTAAATTTTTTAAACTATTTCCATTCTGGCCAATCTGTCTTACCTTTCTGCCTATTGTAAGTATTTCTCCCCCTGTTATCTTGGTGCCACACAGAGAACAGTGTAAGTGGGAATATTAATATCCCTATGAAATATTCTTCACCCTCGCTCTCTCATCACATTTTGGGTATGGATATTTCTTCCTCTCTTCATTACTTCGCCTTTCATGTTTCTCTGCACAAGGTTATAAGTCTTTCACAGGTTATAAGTCTTTAGGTAGATGATGTCAAGGACAGACTATAGAGAAAAGCTGAGCCCAGACCTTTCTTTTCAGCCCAGTCTCTCCCACAGTATCAGCCTAGATGTCACAATAGTGGGTGCATTATGAATATAGGAATGTGTGAACTGAACAAATGGCACTCAGCTGTTGCTATAATGGCACTACTATTTATTTCATAGCATTATGAGAAAATGTTCCCCAACATACAGAAAACTTTTCTTGGGGAAGGCTGCTGATAGAAATTAGTAATTGAGAAATATATATTATGTGGAGACTTGCAAACTGTTTCCATTTTACAAAGTTTTGGATTTGTTTTTGTTATTTTTAGTGGACTGCAACTGTTTAGAATATGTTCTAGAAATTCTTTGTGTTGCATTTACCAAAAATAAAATTAAAAAATCTAGCGAGTATTATGAAAGAAGCAAGAAATACAAATTGTTGATCATTGTTTCAGTAATGATTATGAGAATGTGCTCAAGAATGTCATCCAACACTTCATAAGAAATAGACACTGTAATATCATAGTTACTTTTCAGTGTAAAAAAACCATCTACCAATGAAAAACTTTTGCCTTTGCAAAAATTCTAATTAGATCTGCTGTATGCTTGAGAACTGGCTTGGATTAAAAAGCAGATCGACTTGTCCTCCCACCTCAAGCTTGAGAAAGCTTACATAAGTTCAGAAAAGAATTTAAAAAAAATCTTTATTTTTTTCATCACTTTTTGTCCTTTTTTAGCCTTTGCCTTTCTGTCCAGAAGGACACTGGTTCTATATCTTACAATTTCCAGCCTTACCCAAGATGCCACAAATCTCAAGATGAATTTTATCCTCAGAAGACCTGTAGCCCATGCCTTGTTTTTTCAAGTGCTATAACTCCACAGCTGCCTGGAGGACTTAGGTGGTCTCTTTCCATTGAAAATTAATGGGAGCTGAGTCTTCAAGTCCCTTAAGTGGATTTGAAACTTGCAGCCAAGAGACATAGAGAAGCATCCCAGCTTGAATATCAGGCTGAAGCTGTGTTTGCCTCACCACCACTGCCATGACCCCACCAAACGCTACCACGTGAAAGTCCTGCTGATCTCCTCACCCTTTTTTTTTTTCTCTATACATTATGCTAAGGGACCACTGCAGAGAAATAAAGCTCTTTGCAGGCCTCTGCAGACAGGATGGAAGTTTCTATGGAGACGTGGGAGGATGCAGCAGATTTCAGCCGCCAGCAGCAGGGGAGGACTGGGCTCGCCAGCAGGACTCAGCTCTTACCCGTTGTCACGCTCATGGGTGGCAACCAGCAATGCTGCATGGCCAAATGCATGGCTCTAAGTCATGCCTTTCTCAATTAGCTCACCCCTGGCTCNAGTTGTTCTTAACACACAGGGTTCACAGCACCTCCAACAAAACATCACCAAAGGGGCAAAGTTCAAAGTTCAGAGGTGAGAAACAGCACGCAAAGACCTTGTACTAATCTCCTGGGATACAGGGAGATGGTTCAGTCATAAACGTATATTTGGGCAATTCAAAACCTTTTGGAAAGAACATTTTCCTCTTTGTCAAGGGTCGTTGCTTTGATGGAGCTGGGGAAGTCAGGCAGCCGGTGGCTGCTGGGCTCTACCCGTCAGTCCCGGCATGAGCCCCATGCCTCCACCTCGTCTGGCATCGAGGTGGAAGCTGGCCTCCAGGCACACAAGGAGTCGGCACAGGATATTTTTATAACAATCACGCTTGGTTTCTCTCCCAATGAACTTTTTCAAGAAAATGTCCCCCTTATGAAACATACTGCATTGTTGAATTTTCATGTGATTTGGTGCAGTGCTTTTGGGGGAACACAGGGAAATAAATAGCCTGTTGGGCAAGAGAAAACAGACATTTTCTCCTGGGAGGAAGGCAGCTGCAAACTTAAAATGCCTCCCCAGAATCACAGCAAAGTCCCTCTATCCCACTGTGCTGACACCAGCCTGTAACGCGTATGTAGGGGACCTGCACAGGAACAATGCACTGGGTTCTTTCTGGGATACCCTACTGTCTGAGAGCTGTTCTGGGCTTTCTGAGCCAGGTTCACCGTGTTTTGATGGTTCCCACTTTTCCACTGTTAGTTGTGACCAGCTTTGGCAGGGAGCACAGCAGTAACGTGGCAGGTCCCTGCAACACTATGCTGAACTTTAGGGCAGGAATCAAAGTGCGATACTTTATCTGAACTAGGGGTGGGAGTAGGCAGGTAGTCTGTCGTGGTTTGGCTAGACTAGCCACTGAGATGAACGACAGATGCTCTTCACCACCTCTCTTTCCAAGGAGAGGAGGGAGAGAGATGAAGAGACTTATGAGGTTAGAAGAAACTAAACTACTTTAATGAAAATATTAATATCAAAATAAAAAGGAAATAATGAAATATATACAAAACCAGCACTGAGCTCCCAGGATGATGATCACATCACTGGCAGGCACTGGGAAACTCCCAGACTGAACTCAGCAATGGATGGGAACTGGACTCCGCATCTGGATTCAGGAACACACGAATTGAGATCAAAGGCAAACGAACAAAGTCATCCCTGGACACTGGCCACCAAAGAGAGCTGACCTTTTGATCCCTCAGCTTTTATACTGAGCATGAGGCAGATGGGATAGAACACCCTGTTGGTCAGGTTTGGGTCACCTGTTCTGTCCGCTCCTCCCCGCAGGTGGGACCCCTCTACGCTTTTCCATTTCTGACCAACAAAGTTTGCTGGCCTTGGGTGTTTTAGCAATAAGTCTAAGCAAGAGCCTCTCTGCATACCATTCCTTGGCATAAATTACAGCTAATCAGGTTTTATCATTCTGAGAATGAACAATGTCTCCGCAATATGCTGTTAATTTCAGAGAGTTTCAGAGAGTTCAGTTAGTTAGAAGAGGCTTAGCTGCAAAGTAAAATTACTGAACAGAAAATTGGTTCTGTTTCACTTCAAATGAGGACATAATCAAAGAGTGTTCAAGCCAGAATTCTGGCTAAGGCCAAAAGGAAGGCTATATGAATCCTTCTGCAGGGATAAAGCATCATGAATGATCTGTGATGGGAACCTCAGTTTGACCCCTCAGCCAAAGAAGGGTTTTTCCCAGCAGCTAAAGGGCAGTCGTTTTGCGCAGAAGACCTGTTCATTGAGGTGTAAATATGAGGCTTTTCATCACTGCTTAATAGTTTCAGAATGACCCCCTAGAATAGTTGAAAAACCATTTGCCAGGTCTCCGCTCCCCACTTCTCTAGAACAGCAATTAGTGTGAAAGAAGATCGAAGCAAGCTGTGTTTGTTGCTGTGCTTGAGCCTTCACTGCCAAGAATCAGAAAAGTTTTTCCTTAAAAGTATTGTGCCGTGGTGGAAAAATAACAGTCACTTGGTTAATTCAGTGTGACGTGTGTCTGCTCCCTTTGCAATTACCATGTCACATTGTCTCAAGTTTATGAGCCAAAGGACTCTGTCAGTATGCAGGGTCTTGTAGGGCCAGCAGGCTTGAGAGGTGGCCCGTTATCTTCATGTCTCATTGTTTGAAAGCGCTGGACTTTGGAATGTACTTTGACTTAATGTAGGAACACCCCTAATAGGTGTCACTATCTCTTTTCTTCCCAGCCTTGTTGCATGTGGGGCATGTACGTATTTGTTACCTTCAATGACATGAAATATAACAGTGGGGTAAACAGAGTTTATTCTGAGCACCAACAGCTCATCCTTCAGAGGCATGTTTGCTTCCTTCCAGGCTGATCTGAAGCAGGGGCAGATTGGGACATCAGGAAAGGCTAGAGGGTGGAAGTGGTGGTAGGTAGAGGAACACGATGGGGAGCAGGGAATGGTTGACAGGGTAAGCAGCGCAATGGTAACAAAAGGGGCAGGGAGGGGGCTTCAGGGCAGCAAAAAGGTTATAAACTGTGTTTGAGTCAGTGTGGGAGATGACAGATGTAGGTGGTGGCAGGGCTTGGCAAAAGCAGGGACAAGTTAATTGTGCCAACCTGCCCTAGGAAGGTGGCAGTGAGCCCCCTAGCAGATGTGTGCTGTAGAGAAGGGAAGGTCCCATGGCTGGGTGCTTTCTATGATCTGCTGATCTTTTGGCACAGAATGTAGGTTTAAAGAAGTCACTTCACTGTCAAGATGTGAATTAACCCGGGGGTGGAGGGTGGGGTGGGGAGGGGGAGTGGGCAGAAAATATTCATCTACCATGAACGTCTCAGAGCAAGAGTGGTGCTGTGTCTGTCAACTCCTGCCCTTGCGGAGCTGTACCCATAGCAGTCTGCCTGCTGTGTTGCAAGCTGGTTTCCTTTTGTATAATACAGCAGGAGGTGAAGTGCTGTAGCGTGAGATTGGATTGCACATGCTAGAGCCAGCCTTGCATATGGGATGGCTCTTTAGCTGTCTCTTGCCCATTGCACAATGGCAGGGCAGCGCCTGCTCTGAGTCCTTCTCATCTCGGTGTTTGCATATGTTCATATTTCTGCTTGGCTCTTTTATTTTGCAACAAAAGGACAATTTCATTCAGCAGTTATATGATGAATATTAAAAAAATACAAAACAGTTATATATAACTGTTCTACTTTCAGCAGTACCTACAGAAATGCCTCCAACTGAGACAGGCTTGGTGTGAGTCCTCACTTGGTAGAAGGTGGTTGGGTCACTCAGTAGAGCGGACTGCAGACCTCATGGAAATGAACAAGAGGCAGAAGAGGTCTTGATAGGACAGGTTTGGGTGCACCTAACTTTATTGTTATTAGGAGTAACTAACCAGATGTTTGACTGATTCTGCAATGGTGAAATATCTTTGGTTTGAATGGGGCTACACTGTTTGCTAACTACTGGGTTAAGTCCGGTGTGCTCATCTCCATCTTGTGATCGGCTGTCTTCCTCAGATCTCAAGCAGCTGGGATCATGTTATTGCCTGATCTTCTCACCTTTCATTTTGAGAAATTTTCTTAGCTCTGTGGTGCTGATAAAAGCTTGAAAATACCAAATCCTAAAATTTGCATCTGTGAAAGACAAATAAAAAGAAAGCCCAAATGCAGGGGGTTTGGAGGGATCTTTTTGTGATTATGATTTAGCCTGCACTTGTGATTTGTAGTTAAATATATTTCTTTACTCATATTACTCATAAATATATTTCTTGACTCATGTAATCAGTGTTAACCTTGGAGCTGGAAGCTTGTAACTCACTAATTACACTCACGTCTGCAGTGCAAGCCCTTTTGGGCTACTCCTCCTTGCTGAGGTGAGCTGCATGACTGCTTAAGGAAGCCAAAGAAATAGCCTATGTAGTTTAGCTGAGACTGCAGACAGTATGATGAAGTATCCTAGAATTTGGCTGGGAAACCCTGTCTAAAATGGATGTCACTATGTCTGTGTAGCCATCTGCCATCCATCCCTGTCCTGTACAGTAAGCCTTCCATCTAAAATCAGTGGCAGGAGTGATGTTTCCAATGAGAAGCAGAGTCTGACACTTTTTCCCCTTGTGGGGTCAAAAGTCTGCTTGGGGCCGGACTCTTGAGTCTGATGTATTCATGAAGAGAAGGGAAAGATGTTCAGAAGTGGGTGCTACTTTGTTGTGCCTTCATCAGTTAAGCAGAGTATTTCCACATGCACTCAAACACGCGAACCAGGTTTAAAGGTAGAATGGGAATGAAATAAGTAGTCAGGACCTTGGTTTTGTATTACCACAGAAGATGCCATCTCTAGCAAGATGGGAGGTGTGCCCCGGTGTCAGATCAGTGTCTCTGTGCAGTGACTGAGCAAAGAACCATACTTAGCAAGTCTGTCTGTCAGGAGGGAAGAGCTGGGGCTCGTTTTCAGGGATGCATTGCACATGTGAGATCCAATGAGACAGTCAAACATGCTTCAGACTAAAGTGAGGAGAGCACTCTTCTCCATTGTTTGGCGTCTTTCTTTTACTTTTTTTTGTGGAGGCAGCACATTGTCTAACCCAGTAGTTAATTACTACTCGTGTTGTACGTGACTTTCAAACTTTTGATAGTTCCTTGATGGCTCCTTGTAGCCATCAAAATCCAACCAGGGTAAATCAATATTTGCTTTTATATCTTCTGTTGCAAGAAAAGATATTCCAAAACAACATACAAACTATGTGTCCTTATTGATTTGTTTGCCTTTGTCTTTTGAACTGTGAGGTTTTAAGGCATTCTTTTATTTTAAAGGTACTCACTTCTAAATTCAATAAAACCAGAATATTTTCCCAGCGGGATCTCCTATTAAAATCTGTGTGTTTGGTACCACTGGCCTGTGGTTTTCTTATCAAACTGATTTAATTCTAGGCAGAAGAAGAAAGAAAATAAAGTATCTTTATTGCTAAGGACATTTAAAAAAAGACAAAAGAGAGAGCTTTTTACTTAAGTTAGTAGAGCAAAATAAGCAATTTTGTTCACAGAATGATAGAAACAAGAAATGGAAAATGTCAGTGAGGATATCTGCTCCCTTTACCCTCATGTTCAAGGCTCAGCAACTACTGAAAAACATTTCTGGCAAATTTTCTACAGACTAGTTATATCTCTGCAGCAAGGGGTGAAACTCACCTTTAGGCAGGGATTCAACATAGAGCCTATGACCTAGCATATGACCTCCTGTTACATCATTTAAGCTGAGGGGGATGAGATCTTCATCCGGTGAACCTAATGTTTTCTCTGTTTTTTCATAGTATATCCAGGAGCATTATTTTTAATGATGTTGGAAATAATCCTGTCTGGCAATATTTGCTGAGGAATGCCCTCTCTCAGGCAAACTGCAGAACCTGAAAAGCAAATAATCATCTTGCCTCTGCCTCATTAGTCGTAAGGTGAAGGCCATTGTGTGTTACCCTGACTCAAACAGAAAATCCGGAGTTCCCCTAGGTATTTGCCTCAGTGACTGCACTCCATTGGCTAGAGAGGCAAGCACCCCTGAGTATCCGTCGATGAGCTCAACCTCGAGTGAGCGAAACTGTCCATAAAAATAATACATACATAAGTAAATCTGAGTTCCCTTTCTATTCATCTACAGATAAAATTCAACTCATCCCATTCCACTTAAAGACTAGGAAAAAACAATTCCTGAGTCCCTGAGAATCATATAGGATCCACGCCGGTTTTGAACAGCAACCCCTCTATCCATTTGGCATGGGTCAGAAAAGAAAGCAAAATACTTTCTATTTCCATTTTATAATGAAGTTTGCATTCAAGCAATGCATGATAGGATTAATCAAGGTGTTTGGCTTTACCTCAGTTCTTTGCAAATTTAATGCATATTTCCTAAGTGTGAAGACCCACACGTACCTCTCATTCATAAACACTTTCTTCTTTGCTCCTGGGAGTTAAAAACCAGCCAATGCCTTTCACCGGGGATTTGATTTGTTTGCATTTATAAAGTACTGAATTTGCAACTACTGTACCTTTTCATAAGTCTCACAACGATGCTTATTACCGGAAAGTGCATAAAAAACTAACTCATTATGGTTTTCAATGTAGCATCAAGGAAGAAGACTTTTCTCCATGAATACAGAGTAACCTTTTCTAAGGGTCTGCCCATGCTACATCTGCTTCTATAACTATTTTTGTGTGGCCCTATCGCCTCCTTAAATAACAGTAGCTGGGCTGACAGGAGTATTGCTCTGATGACACAGGCAAAAGTACAAAAGCACAAGAACAGCCGTCCAAACACTGACCAAGGGACCACATCAAGACCCACATCCTGTCTCTGGCAGAAATCAATAAAGTGGATGCTCAGGAAAAAAAAGAAAAAAAAAAAGGCTAAGCATAAAGTCTTTAGTCTTTAGGACAGACTTTCATCTCCTGTGTTTGAGATCACCCGGAGCATTAAGTTTAATAGCTGTTTGGAGTATGAACCTTCTGTGTATTTGTCTACCCTTTTTCCAGCTCTTTCATACCTTCAACCTCCACAAACCTTCTATGGCAATGAATTCCACAGTTGCACTACACACTTTGAGGAAAAATATCCTTCTGTCTGTTTTAAACCTGTTTTAAGGCATCTGTGGGGCATCCTTGTAAGGGATACCAGGTGTTCTCATGGTCTCAGACAACATAGTCATATCTTCCAAATTGGTTTGGTAGCTCAACATAAGTTTGATTTGTACTGTTTAAATTCTAGCTTACATCATAATGAAAAAAAAAACCCAACAACCAAAACCAAACAAGCAGGTGTGTAGTAGCAATCTGGCAGAGCGTTACAGGAAAGAAAAGATTTCTTCTTCTGTGGGACCTGAGTAGTATTCAGCTGACGGGACTAAATCTTATATGCCATATACAGAAGTTCAAAGATGCATGGACAAATTCTAGTTCTGTGTAAGCCTAGGAGATTTTTGCCCTTTCTACATTAGCATTTCCTATTCTGGGGAAAGCAAAAGTTACTGAAAACAATGGTTTGTATGTGTTCAGGTCCTGCACTGTTCTTGATGCTCTGAGGACGTAACTGTAAGAACTGCTACTAATGTGATTTGGTTCCCAAGTAAAGTAACAGAGGCTCGTGCTGGTTTGTGTGCATATTTTAAAACTGTGGCATCACCCATAGCACTATCTTTTTCATTAAGACTGCATGAAAAGTTAAGAAATGCAACAATTTTCTTGAATTCCCTCAAAAGCTGAGCTTAATTTCACCTTGTGCAACAATAAAAGTTTAGTCATTTCTGATTTCACTGTAACTTGCTTGCCAGTCCCTGGTGCTTCCACCTGTCAGGAGAGACCTAAATATAGTGTCTTGCTAATGAAGAGGATTTGCAGCAGCAGAAGTCCAGGATTGCTCACTTCAGGTTTAAGCAGCAGCCCAGGGCTACTTATGTTCCAAAATACATTTGAAAAGCACCATCTTGCCTTTCTGAAGGCCCCTCTTTCTCCTGGCCTTGTTGCTTAAGCAGAGAGAAGTCATTCCTCCAAAATACAGGAGTCTGTACTTTCCCCAGAATATGAAATATCCCCCAAGTACTGTTGTACGTCATTCTCCCATCTGTCACTTCTTGTATCCTCTTTTCCTATGTTTCTTTTTCCCCTTTCCTCAGCTTGCTCTCCTGCTCTTTCTCTAAGTCAGGTCTGCCTTCTGCTCCGATTTATCTTCGTTAAAATTTAGGAACACCTTCGTTCGATGGCAGGTGGCATGCTGCAGGGAAGAAAAGCAGTGGAACAGCCAGTGTCCTGTCCACTGGGGAGCTGGTGAGAGGCTAAAAATCTATGATAGGCCTAAGACTTCACAAGCATCCCTGTTTTTTCTAGGAAGCTCAGACTGACACCCCCTTCTGGTGACGTGAGCATGCAATTTAGGAGGTTAAAAATACACTGAGGAACAAATATTTTTCACCTTCTTTGTCGAAACTACTGGTCTGAGCTAGAGGTTCACCTCGCTTAGGTTCAGTGAGGAGCTCAGTCTATGCTGGGGGTCTAGGATCCCTCCACAGTCAATAGAGATGGGCACCTTCAGAGAACGACTCAGCCCACTTGTTCCAGCCCCAGCTAAGCTCTTTGGAAATGCCACCATCTCCCTACCATTGTGGTGGTACAGCGACAACCATAGACCTATGTCAGCCTGTGTATCTCACACTTAGGTGGTTAAAGTGAGATGAAGCCCACCCACAGAGCCCATCCTGGGATCCTCAACAGCAAAGATGGACCAGTAAAGTTCTCGGGTAAGGATGGTGGTTTCCTAGAGGGAAAATTCTTTCTGCATATTTCTGCTCCCATCAGCACAGTACTGGGTTCAGGACAGTGGTGGTAGCTCCTGGATCCTTCCTACGTGAGGTCAGTAAATCACCTGTCTGATTCTTGCAAGTTGAGTGGCATTTATTCTATAACTGAATTGATTTTGGAGGCCCTGTCAGCTCATCCTGGCCTGTACTGTTCTCCTCACCTCAGCCATGCTGTGTCACAAGGAAAGACATAGTCATGCTCCCTCCAGGAGGGGCATGCCTATTAGTTATAAACAGGAGCTGTCAGATGTATCTGGTGACTAGGAGGGGGCCTGTTGGGAAGTGATATCATTTGAATTGGCAGCATAAGGGGCTATGGGCACAAGCAGGGTCAGAGCAGCCTGGCAGTGTTCCCAAAGCCACCTCTTTCATCCCGGAAAAACCGAGCCGTGGTGAAGAACCTGAGCTGCATTCAGAATGGCTATCCCACCACACATGCATACACTCTCCCAAACCTGGGTTGGGTTATCCCTGAGTCCAAGTGGTCCATGCTGACCTGGCATAATTCTGAGAAGTTTCTGGACTGATCTGCTTCAAAGGTTTTGCTTTGCTGCAGAGATGCTTACAGATCTAGTGTCTGTCTCTATCTTGGCAACAGGCAGACTGCCCATCCACATACCACCTGCTGGCCTTTGCATGTCCCTCAGTCACAGCACGCCTTTACACACAAGGACAGCGTCTACTTCCTAAGTAGGTAATTTGTAACTCTCTCTAAATGCTCAACAGCTTGAATATCCACGAGAAGGATCAATTCAAAAATCATTTTGAGAGTTGTAGAACTAAATCCACGTAGCCTTGTACCCTGTCCCTAATGATTGACAGCTGTGCCCACATAACACGTTACACAAGAAAGTCCAAAGTAATGCTTCCCCTCCAGTGTCTGTATGGCTTCTGGCACTTTTGGTAGCAGTGGTGTAGAGTAATGGTTGGTAAGCTTTACCCTGTTTGCAAGATCATCCGTGTAATATCTTTCCCAATTTTTCAAAATCAGTGGCACAGTGCTCACTGCCTCCAGCCACTGGAGGCAAGCATGCACCTCCTTAATTCTCTGCTTTTGTGAGTAATTCAGTTTATAATCTGCATCTCAGTGAGCAGCCCCTCTGGAAGTTAATTAAAAGACAAACTGCAGCACAGATCATTAGTTTGCACATGGACCAGGAATGAAGGATTACTGTGGCCCTGCAAAATTAGCAACAGATGCCCAAACAAATCTCTAAGCAGACCTAACTAGCATGCCCTGGCACCAGATCTTGTCTGTGAGAGAGCACTACTGTAGCGCAACTCAGGCAATAGCAACAGCGCTGGCTCTCTGTGATTTCTCACTGTGCAATGTTACCAGTTCAAAAAGAAGTAAATACGATTGCTAAGAACATACAGCAGGTAGCAAAATGCCATCCCAGACCTTTAATCCACAGTAAAATTTTCGCCTCCTTTTTAGGTCAAAGCAAAAGGTATGCAACTGGCAGAAGTGACGGTGAAAAGTGACCAACAGCCTCCTGCTAGTACAAGTTTCCATCTGCAGAAAGATACAACATAAAAATTTCCATATATCCAGGTGGCCCAGAGTGGCAGCTCTCAGTGGCTGTCTTTTAATTGCTCCACTGAACACCTTCACGTTTTTGCCCTCTGCTCCCCACGTGTGTGAGAAGAGATAACCCTCCACAGCTTTTTTTTTTTTTTGACTCTCCATCACAGCACTCCTGCAAGCGTCCTTTGCTCTGAAACCTAGAAAGGATTTAAAATCCAGAGAGGCTTTCTGAGTCTTTCTGCTACCTGTAGCACTTTTTTGCTCTGGTCCACTTCTCTCTCTTCTTCTCTTTAATTTCTTTTACTTGTCTTGCATTGATTTGGGGAGTTCTTTAGGCCAGGGACTGCATTTTTGGTCTATGTGTAAAGCAGTTACACATCTTGGGGCTGGAATCTGGTCTGGGAAGATGCATGCAGCTTACAGCCCTCTGAAACCTGTAAAAGTACAGGGGTCAGCCCTAGGGAATTTGTAGACCAAAGTGGTCTCTCAGTGCCTTTTCATCCACTCAGGGGACAATAAACAGGCCAGAAGGCAAGGGGTAGAAGGTGAGGTTGTTATGATAAACTTAACAGGAATCTTTGGAGAGGCAGATACATTGCCTTGCTATGAACACTGCTTCCTCAGCTAAAAACTCAGACTGGAGAGAGGGGAGGGGAAGAAAAGAAAACTAAACAGCTTAGATAAGTAAGTTAATAAATGACTGCTTTCTGTTACCTAAGAAAGACATACCTCAAAGAAACAGCCTCTCTGAGTGTCTACTAAATAGCAAAGAAGAAGAAAAAATAAAGAAGTATTTTACTTGCTACCTCTCACGAGGCAAAATAACAATATATGTGGAAAGGGATAATATGGAAAGATTAGGCTATGGTGGGATGGGGAAAGTGAACTGAAGCTTTTTCTGTAAATAATGGCAGAAAAGCAGGCAAAAAAGGAATTGGATTTGAATTATACTGTCATAAAGCTATAGTAACATAGCTGCTAGTCAGAACAGCAGGATTTTTACTGTCTGTGCAGGCAAAGCCGGGCCAAGTCTACAGCCAAGAAAGGATCCGCAGGAATTTGTTAAGACTGATCAGAACTGCTTTCTCTCACCTTTCCCATCCAGGACTTTCCTGCCATTGGTCTTGAATTCAAAAGTTCACTTTATCAGACCGAATGTATGCCCTGGAGGGAACCATGCATATGCCCCAGTACAGAGGTAGGACTTAGCCAAGGTGTCCCTGGAGCCAGGAGCTAGGACTTCTCATGTTTTGAAGACAGTATAAATTAGTGGTTGACTGCAAAACTGAATCTTTGTGGCTCACCAGTACACCAAGTGCTGAGATCAGACTGACTCTGCCCCAGTGTAAACTTTATGTACACAGGGAGAAGAACGTTTTCTTGTGGCAGTCAAAACCTGAGATATTTGTACCAGGGACACTGCAGGGAGGATAAATCTAGGAGACTCTGGCCTTGGACACCTTATTTTCCATGACCTTGCAACTTGTAAGATGAGTTATACCATTGCAATGTTGACACAAAAAGCTGTCAGACTGAAGTGTGAGATTATTTGACAGTGATATTTTATACTGAGTTAAATGATGACACTAGACACAAAGCACAGAAAAAAAGATGATGCTGTTCTGTTGTTAGAGCAATAGTAGGTCCAAATTTTCTATCATCAGGAAAGGCACAGCTAGAGAGAGTTACAATGAAAGAGTATTTGATGGAGAAGCTAGTGAGCTTAGCTCATGTGCCAAATTCCCAATGAGCATAAATCAGTACAGCCCCACTAACTTCAGTGATGTTGATTTACAACAGCTGATAAATGAACCAGAAATGTTTCCATTTAATTGGGAGAGAGAAAAAAAAAAAATATCTCAGGGATACTCTTCTTTAGCTGAGCTAAGAAAAATGGGAGTGTGTTTCCAACGCTGACAGTTTTTAGAGATGCCTCGATAGGACAGATTTGTGTCTAGGTCCTTTTCATATATAATCCACAAAAGAAGCAGCTTGCAAAAGCAGACCTTGGACTGAGTAAGGCTAAGAACAGAGCTATCAAGCACAGGATGTCTTGAAACAAGTGAGTTGAAAACGTGCAGCCAGTTCAGAGGAGAAATTTAAAACAAAGATGTTTTCATTGCAGTAAATGAAAGGGCTCACTTGGCATCTGCCATTATAAACACACAAAATGCCATAAATCCCAAAAGACTGAGCACATGCAATTGGGCAGATAGCAAAGAAAGCAGCTTGGACAGTGCGTTAGCGTAAGCTGCTTAGAGAAGAGGTTTAAAATGGAAAATCATGAGTACAAGCAAATGGAGTCAATAAATGAGAATGAGGGAGACTGCTGAAAAAGATGACTCAGAACAGAGCAAGGGGTTGCTAGAACAGACAGAAAAAAGAGGCAGTGAAGCCACAGAATTTCAAAGGACAGGCAGAAATCACGTCTGGATTTGCTATAGCATCTACAGGACCAGTGCCTTTGCTGTGTGTGAATGACTTTGCTCCTGCCAGTGCTGATGGAGGCACACCGTGGCATACCAGCTGAGGATCTGACTCAGTGCCTGGACGTATGTCCCCAGCAAGCTTTAAATAGCCCTCCCAAAGTGCCTCCTGTCATGGTTTGTATTAAAGCCATGGCAAAGCAAAATAGATAAAAGCAAGATGCTAGATAATGAGATGCTAACAAGGATTATAGTTTTCAGCAGTTCTCAGGAGGCTTGCTCTGGGATGACAATTAAATAACCATTCCCTAACTAAACTTTATGTGTTTGCACAACCCGGGGCTTATTCTGCCTTTCAGGATGCAACCTTCAAGCTCAAAGGCTCCATGTGAGCATAGAAACTCAGTCAAAATGACTAGAAGTTATATATTCATCTTAGGTTAATACTAGTGGTGCAGTGAAGACTTTATGCTTAATTTTTGCTTTCTGTAAAGAATTAATATCTGGTAACGTACCAGTGTTTACACCCATAAAATTCAGTAATACCTTAATAGGTTAAGGAAATGTAACCTGTTTTATCTTGCCCCAGCCCTCTGAGATCTCATGGCGAAGCCAAATGTTTTGTTAGAACTTTTAAAAATGCCATGACAACTAGCAAGGGAGGTAAACTGCCTCCACATCAGAAAATAGCATCTTTCTTGCAGTCTTATCAAATGCAACTATATAGCATAGCACACAAAGTATACGTGTGCTGAAATACTAATGAAGAGAGACGTATTTGTAAAAAGAGGTAGCAGGGAGAACTGATTTGTATAAAAGTACAGGATATTAAAAACCAAAATACCCTCCATCCCCCATCAAAAATGCCCCTTGTACCACCAGGGGACAAAACACATTATGCGAAAATTTGAAGACCTGGTAACAGTTTGTGGCTGGGGAGTGGGAAAAGGAAAATCAGGTATCACCCTAAAAACCTTAGGAGCTATTCTTCCTAGAAACATTCACAACCTTGAAAGCAGCTCCTTTTACAAGTTCTTGATGGTATAAGAAGAATTTGTCAGAGAAACTTTTCCTTCAGAATGTCGCTTTTTGAGCGGTTTGTGCTGAACATAAAAGCAATTATGTAGCTTCTGGATGCAGACATAGACAACTTGCTCTAATTTATACTGCTTAAAAACTAGATTTAAAGCAGTTTAAATAGAAGTGAAATGTGGTTTGCTGAGTCAAAGGAGTACCAACACTACCAAAAAAATGTTGAGATCCCATCTGTGTCTTCTCCCAAAGAGAATAATTACAATTTTTCTGCATATGGAAGGAATGATAGCTAGCTTTGAAGGTGTAAAGAAAAATATGATAAGCTCAAAGTACAGAGAATCAAGCAGTGGCAGAGCTAAACTTCAGAGTTCAGGTAGGATCCTTGGTTCCTGCCACAGTCTTTTAAACTCTGGTTATGTTTCCTTCCTCGCAACATTCACAGATTACAGACAGTGTCCAAAAATGTTTAACCAGCCAAACAAAAGCAACAACAAAAGAACCGCACCAATCTGTTTAAACTGTAGCTTGTACGTTTATGTAAAGTCAGAAAGTGTGACAGGTGGAGGGAGCTCTCAGTGCTCCCTGGCTGCTGCCCTAACTACACCTGAGGGCCGGTGGAGTCACTGGAGCCTCCTCTGGTGCCCCAGGACAGAGGCAAGGCTGGTTGAGTCAAGCCTATTCCCTTCTCATACCTGGAACACTGCTGCAGAGCTCAGCATCTCCTAGCCATGGATGCTGGGGTTAAAACATCTTACCCAGCAACACATTATGTGCATAAGACTTGATGACCCATATCAGATGTGCATACTCCAGAATATTAGCTTTTAAAATAATCTGTAACATTTCAAAGTAATTGTTTGCGTGCTTGGGATGGAAAAGAAGAGTTTGAGAATAAGCATACCTAAATTACAGTCTGCAGCAATGCTAGCTTCTAACATTATCCTACTGCAGAGCACATGTAGGCATGAAGAAAGCTGGAACTACTCAGCTCTCCACATCTGAGCCCTCACCTGAATGTCATTAAATACATTACAGTTGCCACCTGGCTGAGCCAGAAAAGGAAAGAAAGCAAAGAGGTATCTGGGATGACAGACAGAGTGTACTTTAACTCTTAGTTGAAGCAGACAAAACATTTCATGTAAAACCACTGAACTGAAAAACTTCTGAAGTGTCTTCTGATCTGAGGAAACATATTTTGTTCATAAACCTGTAGTAGATGACCCTAAAAAGAATGATGACCAGGAAAATAATTCAGTTTGGTGGAAACTCTACCTTCTGTTGAAAAACTATTCCCAGGGAAAATTCCTAGCTAACCCTTTACTCAACACTCTTGGAGGCGGGCATTAAAAATGCATCAGATCTCCTGGGACTTGCAGCAAGAGACTCAAAGAAGGCAAAATAAAACTCCTACAGCGGAAGAAGGGACTGTGCTATTCCACTGGGGTCAAAGCTGCTCTCTGAAGAGCAAAGTCTCCAAGTCATGATGAAGCAACTTACACAACAAGACCAGGTGTTTGTACATCACTTAGAAGGGAGATGATCAGAACAGCATCTTATGATCTGATTTACATCACTGTCTCCATCTCACACTCATTTTGAAGTGGTTTTTTTTTCAATTCATGTGAGGAAACAGACAGTACTGCAAGCCTACTCCAACTATTCGTTTTTTTTTTTTTTAATAGTTTACTTTTTGTTCTAGGGATTGCCTCTGAATACACAGGTGCAGATACAGCCAGCTATGATGAACAAAGATGACTAAGACATCAGCAGTTGCTTCTACTATAATATTAATTCTTACTATAATACTACCATGCTATATAACGGCATTACTATAATACTATTATATTAACTATAATAGTAACTAGTATTATAATAACATTAATAATGTCTATGGCAACAGATATAATAATAATACCCATTACTGCCACAGAAAGTGGTGGCTTAGTGATTCTAATGCAGGCAATCTTCCCTTCCCCTCCTCTCCCCACGTAAGTCCTGCAAAAGCAGTGTAATTTTTTAGCAGACAAAAGCCCATTGAAATCAGCTCCCTGATTTTTCCAACCTGAATGTGCAGGTCTCTGAACCGGAAACTTGATTATCATATTAGTAGAAAGGAAGAAAGAAAAGGTCTTTTTCGCCACTTGTTGTGAGACAGAAGCACTGTTGCACAGGGAGTATGGTTCCTAACTCAATGGGAGCGGGGAGCTGCTGCCTTGCACAGCGGTGTGACCTCTCTGATCAGGGCTGATGGGAGGTGTCTTGGTGCCAAGCACCACTTCCCGGTTCCTGCTGGATTCCCCTGCTGAATGAAAACGGGCAACCTGTCTCTCATCTCCATGCAGGTTTAAAACTCAGCAGGGGCTAAAGAAAGGTCTGTGCCTCAAAAGAAAGGTACCGCTCTGTTTCTGCAAGGGGAAAATCTCTGCCTTGCATACAGTCAGCTCCTCCCCTAGAGCGCACACAAGACTGGCGGGTACTGCTCAGTTTGGAGTCAAGATGTCGCCCACCTGCTGCTTGGCAATATCTCACCCCTGGGTAGGGCAAGGATCTAGTTTTCCCCCTGTACTTCTCCTACTCTGATAGAAAGAATACAGCTCATTGTGTGAGATGTTGGCTCATACAGTGCTTATTCTCTTGGCACTGTGTGAAATGCAGTCCACCACATACTGCAGGTTGCTTGAGGAATTATACTATTGTCATATAAAATTAAAATATTATCCTCTTTACATTCCTGTTCCACACATCTTACAGTCTACAACCTGAGCTGGCTAGTAGGTAGCTCCACGCAGGGGTCAAGAGCTGAGCGTGTGTTCAGAAAGAGCTTCCTTCCCCCCACTCCATATCCTGCTGGCCAGAAGGCACATTGCCAGAGCAGAGAGAGCTTGAGGGATGCTTTATTGCCCTTGTCTAGGCTACAGATAATGAGGAAGGTCTTTCGTCTCCAGGGCTGTAAATCCAGCAACTTCTCATCTGCATTAAAATTGGTCAAAAGATGTTTTTAAAAGAAAATATAATGAGGGGATGCACTTAGGAAAATGAAAAGCTTGGCTGCTTTTTTATCACTTCTCAGGCACTTTGTATCCTTCTCTGATGAGAGCTATTGTCATTCAGGGCAGCTCATCGGCTCCTTGTGCTGGGAGCAGATATGGGCTTGGCACCTTCTTCCTCTCCTGGTGACAGCCAGATATACACTGCGCTCATTTCCTCCCAGATAAAGCTTGCCATCCTGCTTCGAAGCTTCTCATATTTCATTTGGCTTGTCAGATAGAAGCCCCTGCTACAGGCCATTTGCGGAGATTATTTTTTTGTTTTGGCATTATATTTGCAGCAGAAATTTCTGAGTTGCCTTCCCCTCTTCCTCACTTTCCTTGTTCCTGGATAACTGTATGGCTGCTGTAGCCCCTTTCATCCAGGGCTCTTCCAAGAGCTGTTACAAGTGCTGATGGAGTCTGGCTACTCCCTTGTGTGACCTGTAGGTGTTATTCTCATTATCTGAAGATGAAACTCAGGTCTGAAGAAATTAGTGGCCTTATTTGCAGAAGCAGTAGCTGTCTTCTGCTTCCATGGGGTGTTGTCCTTGACATTATTGCCAGGAATGACGTGACTGAGGCTACCAAGCTTCTTGACTGCTGCAAGTAGTAAAGGGAGCTAGGAGTTCAAAGCTGGATGCCCTCCACCTAAGGACACTTAATCTGTCTTTTTTGTTTTTCTTAAGTGCTGCCAGTTTGCACGTGAAGGGAAAGAAAAGGGAAATGTGTTCCCTCTTAAGAAATAAACCAGAAAGAGTGGTTATGGTCCTTCAGGGTGAAGGTTCAGCGGACATCTCAATGGAAATGACTGAGCAATGCCTGGCTGCAGTGCCAGTTACTATGGAAGGGAAGTGATGCTTGGAGAGTGCCATGGAGACATCAGATGTTTGCATGACAAATAAAAGCTGTGCCATGTAGCAGGAGAAGAGAAAAAAAAGTCTGGAGAGTTAGCATTACCTCTGTATATTATCACCTCTACAGAGGAGAGGAAAAAGTGCATTGTCTGGCCATCTTGGATTTCCTAATAAAGTCATTTAAAGGAAAAATGCTATCACTGATCACCATTAGAAAATTACTCACAGCGAAACCTTGCCTGGAAATGCATATACACACTAGCAGAGTGAAGACAAGGAAGGAACTTCCTTCAGTGTTTTGTTGCACTATGTAGAGCGCGGATTCCCACGTGATTCGGACAGATAAGTTACTCAATCTGCCTTGTATCTCAGTTCTCTGTTGAGCTATTTTGTTCCGAGTTTGACCAACCTACCTTCCAAAAGGGTGACAGAACATGATGCATCCTGATATAAATTAGAGTGGAGGAGGAAGGCCTCTCAGGGCTGTTCTCTTTCACCATGTGCTTAAGACTGTAATGGGCACTGCCCATCTGCAGGCAGAGAGACATCTTAGTCCCTTGCCCTCAGGGGAAGAAACCTATTTTATGAAGGCCCAGTACTGTGGAGAACTAGCAGATGGCAGAACTGGGATGGAGAAGGATAAAACAGGGGCCTCCACCCCAGCCCCAGCCCATGTGTAGAATAAGACATCCTTGTTTCACAGCATTTTTGCCGCAAAGGTAGAATAAATTTGTGATTGTGAGCCTGTCAGAGGGTATGGCAATAAAGGGCCTACAAGAAGAAACATACAAGCTGTGTAATTAGGATAAGCCCCTTCTCTGTTAACAAGTTCTGCTCCACAATTATTCAGTCAATATGTTGTCAGATTATAAAAAGAAACTTTTCCACGATGGTTATGGTGCCCACACTATCACAGAAATATATTTATGCTGCTGTTCAGCTTTGATTTAAGCTCCTAACACCATCACCAAAATGTTAGGTGCTCAAGACCTGATAATTTGAGATGCAGAGCACCTGTAGTTCCCAATAAAAGAGTAATTAGAGCTGAGGTCAGTCTGGCTCATTGTATTCTGCTCCTGTATCGCTGGTCTGTTTGTCCAAACATTTATCTTGCAAACACACTCAGAGCATTTTATGTTTGTTTTAATGCAAAGGGTACTGTGTATAGGCCTGAAAAGATGGTGCATTATTTTCTTGTCTGACTTGTCCGCACTCGGTATGAGAGAAACTTTCTTCATTACGGGTACATCAATTAACTGACAGATCACATCAAGACTGCCAGGACTAGACAATAAAAAGAAAGTAACCAAACCAGGTAACAGTCCCTTTTCAATGGCGTCACTGTCTTTTCCTGTCTGTAAAGCTGGGACTTTCTGAAAGGGCTACTCCGCAGTCCATTAAGGAGAACCACCTCTTCCCTCACTAAAGCATATTTCAAGCCAGTGTATGGCAGAAATCAGACTGTCTGAGCTCTAGGGAAGACCAGTCTTAATCAAAATGGGGAAGAGCTGCAAACTGAAGTGGCAGTGACCATGCTGAATGACTTGGGATCTCTGGCTACGAGCAGCACCTGCACAGGGTCTACCAGTCCCAGGCAGGCTGAGTTTCCTCCCTGCTAGGGAGGTGCTGGGAGATACCGTCATCATGGTCAGCTAAGGAATCCTTCAAGAAAACAATCTGATAAATATCCACTTTTCATCTTCTTCTTCTACTTACCACCTTCTCCCTCCCTTCCCTGGAAACTCTGTTGCTGAGCATAGCGAGGAAATATAATTAAAAAAAAACTTCGCCAACTTCATGAAAGAGTGAGGGGTTTGAGAGGTAATACCTGTGAGTGATGAAGCTGTTCCAACAACATCTGAATGTCAAATCTGGATTGCCTTTAAGAGTAGCTGCCACTTTACGTTTAGCTACAACTACAGCGCAGAGACACACACATGCACACGCTGTGCTCTTCCTGTAAGGTTCTTGGGTTTTTCCTTCTTGTTTTCCCAGTTTATTCTTGACTGAATATCAAGGGGCTATTCAGTCTGTGTCTTCTGTGCCCCTATACTGTTGGACAGTACTGTAGGGCTGGAGGTACAGGAATGCAGATATCTTACCACTCTCCATGATGGCTTTCCACAAAGTCACTTGTTTCATCTACTCTTTTCCCTCAGTCCTTGCTTCCCTTGCTTGTGGGCACATGGCAGTGGGGGAGGACAGAAGGCAGAGCCCTTGACTCTCATAGGAGCAGGATACAGACATAGAAACTACTTCTGCTCTCCAGGCAGGCTGCCAGCCCAGCTCCAAGATTTCCCAGCTGCTGCAGTTCAGACCTCAGCAGTTGTCAGGGATGAGTGACTTTGGAGCCTGGGTCCTGGCCAAACCACCCTAGGCAGCTCGTAGCACTAATCCAAAACTGTAATTGGGAAGTAGGAGGAGGCAGTGGGAGAATGTCTTATCCCCACCACAGCCTTGAGTTTTTGTTAATTTAGGATTATAAGAATAATGAACAAACCCAGAAGCCTGTCTCCTTTATTTAGTTAGTTTGGGGGTTGTAGCTAGTAATCCATTATTGTCTGTGCAATGTATTCCCAGTCCAGCCTCTTATCAGAGGTGCTTAGCTATGCAGTGCACATAAGGATGCCCATCGGTATTGATATATAGATTCCCAGTACATCTAATGTGTTTTACATGCCTTGCAATTAGCTTTTGCTTTATCTATTGTGTGCCTACCTCGCCATATGTATGCCAGGAAAAAGAAAAGAGTCACACTGTGGAGCGGGGAGAGAAGGTCTGAAGAATTACTGAGGGGAAGTGGAAAGAAATTTGCACTCTGCTGCACTGAAGTTGTATAAAAGAAGAAGAGGACTGCATTTTGCAGCTAATTAGGGCTTGCTCCAAAGCCTCTGGCAATATGCTTAGCAATAAACACAGCGTGGATGATGACTCCAAGTCATTTGGCCATTTCTGCTCTTCTTTGTGCTGCCAAGTGAATAGCATTGGAAGAAAGACCCAGGGACCTGGGAAGGGATTGGGATATTTCCCCCACAGCGCAGTGGCTGGCAACATTGGGCTCCCTCTGCTTTATGCACTGTGTGGTCATTCAGATGTGGCAAAGCAAGAATATACTGCCAGCAGCCCATAAGGGACGCCTCTTATGTATACCCTTGCTCTTTCTGAAACAGTCAGGCAGGGGGAAAAACAATTTGACTGACTGTAGTGCTACTTGCACTTGGGGTCTGGAGAACACCATTCATGCTGTACTGAAGTCATCCACTCTTTGCCCTAAATGTACTTCTAGGATGTGCCAGACTTGTTCTGAGCTGTGGTGCTGACCCTGACATGCTCCTGTTGGCACTGCTGGTACTGGCTTGTCATCAGTCATGACTGGTGTTGAGGTGACAAGGAGGAGACAGTGGACCTCCAAAGTTCCCATGTGAGCAGAGCAAGGTGACTTTCCACTGACTGGATATAACCCTTTTACCTTTTTACCATCACTCTGTCGGCAGACAGCTGGCAGACACAGCTGTGCTGCCTTCAGCTCCAGCTGCCACATACCCTCAGAAAGGAGGAGGGGAGAGAGGCCAGAGGGAGTAGGGGAAGGAGTAAGCCCATCTGAAAGGAGTGCTGCTGTGTCTGTTTTTTCCACTGTCATAGGCTTGTGTTGTTTCTGTGCACCTTTTGATTTGTGCTGGGGTGAGAGAGCGTTATGTCTGACTCCATCTGGCCCTCTACCTTTAATTACCTCACTGCCACTGTGTTCCATTTACTATTTGTTACCAGTCCACATTACTCACAACCTTGGACACTGATGTAAACAGTGGTTTCTCTTGTCCCCAGGAAACCAATGATTAGTACATGCAGGAGGAAGGGGTGAGTGCTCAATGCACAAAATGTGGAGGAAAGAGCTGGGAGGACGCTTTTGAAAAGGTGTTGGGAAGTCAGTGAGGATATGCAGGGTGAGATTGCCAACTGAGGCTGCAATGTCTCTGTAAATTATTCTACTAATAAAGACTCCGTTCAATTTTACAAGCATGGTGTCCTTTTATATTATTATCCAGTATGCAGTACATGAAACATCCACCAAATTATCTAACAGGAAATAAATCTGTAAAAGTGCATAATAAATCCCACTGTAACGTCTTCAACAGCCTTCTTAACAAATGATCTAAGTCTAAGTGCCAAGGACTATAAGATTACACTCAACCAAAGGCAGAAATGAATAAATAAATACAATATTGATCTCAAATTCCACTAACAAATCCACTTCCATTTCAGAAAAAAAAAAAATCAATCACTCAAAGCATTATCAGATTTCTCATTCTTAGTGTCCTAGAAGTCCACCAGCTACCCCAGACTATGAAAAAACTATGTATATTTAGAAAAGGGGGGGGGGGGGCAAGGGAGAGGAAAAAAATATGTCACTAAGAAGATGAAAAATGTATGAGATCTTCATGTGTATATATCAGCTAGAGGACTCCAGGTTAGAATAGTTTGTTCATTTTGTCTTTTTTTTTTTCTAGCTGCAATCAAGAATGGACAGTCTAACACTAGAGAAAAAACAGGGCAAAATTTTCCAAAGTCCTCGTGCATTCAGGCAAATGATTTCCATTAAAATTGATGGGAACTAGATAACTCCATTCCTGGCTTAGAAGTACTTTAGCCCAAACCCACTATGTGTCTGATATTTGGAACTTATATAGGAAAAGGCATGTCTTATATATGATGGAGGGTAGTTTGAGGCTTGGATAACTTGACTCCCAGCCTATGCTCTTTTATGAAACTCCTTTATAATCCTGGCAAGTTCCTGAAAGGTTGAAGAAGATAAGGGGCATTTACATGCATAGATGTCCTCTGAGGAGAGTCAGGTAGCTCCTAATCTGCACTTAGTCTGTATGAAATGCTGGGCACAAGGCCTGCCTGAATTTCTTCTCGGGGTGAAGAGCTGCACGAGGAGTATTCCTTCGGATGAAGGATCCTGGAGTCTTCCTCTGAGCAATCCCATCCTTTCTGAATAGCTGTGTCTGCTCTCCAGCCTGGGTGCTGGCAGCATGTGAGAGACCTGGGTTTGGTATCTCATGGGATGGGATCCCACACATATCCCACTTCCCAGGGCTTGCTCTTGTAACTGGCCTGTAGGTAGATACAGGGTACAGATAGAGAGGGGTGGTTGTACTCTGCTTTGAATTTCTTTCTCAATGCATTAGGCACTCTAAAGATACCTTTTGTAGTTCCAAAAGCAGATGTTGTGTAGGTATTTCCAGGGTTAGACTGGTGTATGATGTTTTGTGTCACTTGTTTGAATTCATCACTTAAATATCTGATTTTTTTTTCCCAAGGAAAGTTCTCTAGATCTCTTCACTTGCACTGACTGCATATGGTCTACATCTGGCCTTCACTCTAGGCAGCTCTTTTTTAATTCTCAGGTCTGGTAATCTGCCTTTGCTGTATCTCATTTCATGTGAGGGAGAGACCAGCTGGCCAGGAGTCCTGTTTTCACTTTTCTGTCTTCACCTGTGAAATGGAAATTACAGTGCTTTGCTGACTTGCAAAGATATTACGGGGATAATGCACTAAAAAACTTCAGGTGCTGAGATATTTTCACAAAAGGACCTACACAGCTTTCTGGAACTGGCAAAAAAGGTGATCTTTTACAGCAGCAGTTTATTGAATGAGGGTTTTTTTCTAACCACTACAGAAGATTTTGCATTGTCAAAGCCCCATTTAAACATGACTGCAAGACATCAAGAACAAGAGAAAAAGATATCTCAGCAGGACTAATTAAAGACAAATTAACAAATGTTACCTGTTCCTTCAGTGGAGGTCTTTACGTTTCTAACTCAATGTCTAAAAATCATATTGATTCCTGCTGATGGTTTCCTTGCCTTTCTTGAAATATTGATATTATTAAAAATAATATTTAATTCATAAATCCAAACCATACTTCAGTAGCCTAGTTAAATAAACCCTTTTTTTCTTGTATAACTTTAAAAATATTTGCTTGGCTAATATGCAGGTCTATTGGAAGATTTTTACTCAATTTAGACTGTAATGTTCAGATCTGAATACAATCTGAAAATACTCTTCTCCTGATGCTGCAGTGTTTCTTTCCCAGATCCTCCATGCCCATTTATACTTTCAAAAGGCATTTTAAACTCATTTTCAACTTTAACTTTGGTTTAATCACTGGAGCTGGGTGGGCATGTGTTTTACCCTACTTCACTGCGATTCAGTGCAGACATAAACGTCTATCCATGAGAGTCCAATTACAAGACCATTGACTTGTAAAATCTTTTCATTACCTGTGTGAACGCTGCCACAGTCTCTGATTGAGCCCCCTACACAATCTTGTAGTGAAAATAATCTAACAGGGTCCATTTCATTTCAACTGGGAACCTCCATCTTACTGCCAATAATGTCTCCTTACCCTGAAACAGGTAGAAACACCTGTCCTTTTTCACTTATTAAAACAAGATAAAAAGGAACCCTACTGTAAATGAAAGTTGGTCCCTGGGTGTCTTGCCTGGGACATGGTAGATGCATGCCCCTCAATAACTGTGAATTTGAGAGGAAGAAAAATCTGCGTATAGGAGATTAGGTCTGATAAGAAGACACTGAGAAAGTTGTTTATGAGGACAGGGAAAAGAGAAGTAATTTTGAATAGAAACAGTGAAAAAGACTTTTAAACAACTTTTGCTGCATAAAAAGAAATGATCTTGTAGATTTTCATCTGAATAGAAACGTTTCCATGATCTGTGGGAACATCTGTAGAAGTTTACAGAGGTGTTTGGTAAGCATTACTTCAGCATAAACTCAGAGGCTGAGTTTGCTTTCCAAATGGCAGAACCAAAGCTCATCTCAGTTTTGGTTAGAGCTGGTCCACAACAACACAAAGAATACAGCATCTTCTAAGATTCCCTACCTTACTTGCGTTACTGAGCCACTATAATGACCTTGGCTTTTTCCTTTTCAGAAAACTTCTTGGTCTGCTTTTGGGAGCCAGAAGATAGTAAAATTAATATACAGACTTCTAAGCTCCCTGGCTCCTAAGCTAAGTTCTTAACTGAACTTGCACACGCTGTCTGGCACCGTGCACACAGCCAAACCCTGGGACTGCTGATGTTAGCAGAGAAGCTCATTTCCTACCATGGGCAGGGCAAGTGTTTACAACTGTCTTTCAGAAGAGCTGTTGCTGTAATACTTGTGAGTCAAAAGTATGATTGGGGAAAGACTGGTGAAGCCTCATTTTGCAGATTTGATACTTTTGGAAAAACTTTGAGTTATTTTATAAATGAAACGCCGGAGGCCCAAAACCAAAACCCAGATACCCAGATGATCTGTCTGCTGGACTGCAAGCCAGGGGTTTCTCAATTCTCTTACTGTCTCCAGTGTTGATTCCTGTTGCAGCTCTCAGCAGCTTCCTTCACCCTTGTTTTTTTCATTGGCAAAGGCTCGTAAAAGTTACTAAAGCTTTTTGAGTCAGTTGTTACATATAAATAAACTGTTTAATTTAACCTTTTTTCCCTGTGCATGAATTGTTCATGAAACAATCTTGATTGTATTAGTTTTTCCTAAAGTATTTCCTGAATAATTCACACAAACAAGTTGCAGCCAGTGAGGCACTCATTTATGGGTTCCCATTTCAAGTTGTACATAGCCGCACACCAGATCCAGAGGAATAAGAATCTGAATGCCAGATGTAGAAGGTGCCCTCCTATCTGTTCGGATCCCTTCTTCGGCACTCCTTCCCAGTAAGACGGCTAGGGGTAGCTTCTGCCGGTGCTTGTGGGGTGGGTGCTGACCAGGAGCCACGCGCTGCCCAGGGGCACTCCTGCAGCTTGGTACTCAGCCGTCTCACCAGCATTAGGCGTTTGCATTCCGTTCTCAGCCCTCCTCCTTGTAAGTGCATTAGCACTTTTACAAGGTGTTAGATTGTCTCTTCCGAGAAAATCAGAAGACAGCTCCCGTTTATCCACAGGGCTGGTGTAGAAGGGCTGCAGCAGTATCAGTTCCTGCCCTGACACCTGCCAGTCTGCTCTCTACAGCCTGCTCGGGCAAGGCTAACTCACCTTCTGCCTATTTTCTTCTACGCTGCCGAAAAGGTGCCTGTTTCCAGGTAGTAGCTAACTCCTGCCTACTGGAAACTAGACAGAGATGTCTCTCAGTCTCATAGCTTTCATTCACTGCCCATTGGGCCTCTACCCTTTATGACTGGGGTCAGTGATGCAATGGTAATTCCCTGAGTATGGGAAAGAGCATTTCTTCTTTTCATATGTATTTGTGATACGTCCCAGAAGTCTGAGCCCAGGTAATCTCACATGCTGCACCATAAGGTTGTTCTTCACCTGCTGAATTCTTAAGACATTTGCAGCAGGGATGTTTTTTTCTCATTCATCTCACTTCTCTTCCCTCCTGCCTCCCATCCACAGAAGAGACGGCTTTTTCTTGTCACCTCCCACTACCTTACAGACAAAAGAAAGAAAAAAGAAAATGGTTCCCATGTTGACATACTCCTGAAGTTTCTAATAAGACTATAATTTGAGTTTTATCACTTGAGAAACACACTCATATAGCAGAGCCTGGGGTTGGGCTGTGGTAGTGATGTTTCCCAGACCCGTGTGTGTGGAAGAAATAATGTGAGAAGGTCTTTAAGATAGGAGGGACAAGGTGGGGTGTAGCTGCCTGAGAAAGGGCTGACAGCTAGTGCTGGAGGGAGACCCCATCTGCAGGGAGCTGGGGAGATGTACAACTGCTCGCCTGACAGAGACAGCAACATCCACGAGGCTGTTTGTTTCCTAGTACAAGGTTGAAGCCACAGAGTCAAGAAAAAAATATCTATACAGTGGGATGTTTAGAGAGATTTACTCCCAAACCCATCATTCACCCTTCAGAAGAGCTCCAGTGCAGGAGCTGGGTTACAGCTGACCACAGCAACCTGGATTAAAGCCTGTTTAACTCTTTCTCCTTCGAGCTACACCTTTTCCCCTTTACTTAACCCTGTCTTCTCCTGATTTCACAAGCACAAGAAGTCAACATCAGATAATCTGGCTTCTAACTGTTAGCCTGCCAAGGTTAGCAGCAGTCACACCAGTGTATCTTTTTGCTTGGCATCCAGTAGCTAGGACAGAAAAGATAGTCAGGTTCGTCTTTTTTTATTTCTTTCACTGAAAATTTGCTCTCTTGCTGGTCTCCGATAAATTAGTAAAGAGCTTTTGCTGATGAGTCTTACCCTTTTCTACTCTTAAATCCCAGGGCTACTGAGCTGTGACAATTTAAACGAGTGAGATTTCTGAAAACTGATGAGTGCAATTTTAAATGTCTCATTGAAACACATAACCAAATCCTCCTTAAAGCTGCCTGCAGGATAGTGATGTTCCTCTTTGTGGATGCACTGGCATTTTTCTCATTGTGAGGAATCCGATTAACTCAATGAAACTCATAATGCCAATGGTCTGTCAGTCTCTGTTGTTTGTCATGGACTATCTCCAGTGGATACTACCAGTAGCACTGTAGATATCTGTGTTGTCATGTGATACTCAAATGACAAGATATATATCCACCTTTCAAAGATTTCTGTGGTATGTAGATTTAGATGCTTAATTTGGTCCATTCCTACAGTTACTTAGTAACAAAGTGCCAACTGACCCTGCCTGGAATTTACTCTTCTTCCTCTACCTGTTTACCTGTATGGAGTACTGAACATATTAAAAACACTTTATCCCAAAATGTTCAGTGTCTACATGGACAGACCAAGCAACGGCAGGAAAGAAATATTTTTTCTCCATGTTGACTAATGTGAAATTATTATTCTGTGGAACTGGAGGAATGTTTACCTGCCTCTGCCAGGATCTTCCTCTATAACCTGAACAAATCCCGTAGGACTAAACTCAGGTAACTTATTTCACTGAAGCAGGTGTTTAGGTGCTTTCTGTGCCCCACCCCCACCCTCCCTCCCCGGTTCAGAGAAATGCCAAATACTTCATCCCACCCTCTCTCTACCACTGGATCACTGTCCAGGAACACCTCCATGGTCTCACCGAGCAGCAGCTCCCCAGGGATAGAGAGGGAGCAGTATTTGTACCACCTGGTACAGGTGCCTAATGAGGATGGATACCTGTCCCTGGTGCCATCAGAGCCTAGGGGCTGGATTTATCTTACTAGCTCTAGGTGCCTCTGCTGTGTAGAAATCTACATCTCGATGAGTTACTGTGTTAAATTGTCAAATTTAATTGTTAAATTGTCTCTAGTCTAAAGACTAGACACCGCTTCACCTGATTTATCTCATGTTCCTTCTTTAGGATGAGAAGGATGGCACTCTGGAAGCATCTGTTTCTGGTTGTTGGCTCAGCCTAAGAGGCCTACGTTTGTTCAGGTGGACACCATCCTCTGATCCTCCATTCAGCTGTACACCAAGCAAAAAGCAGGAGCTGACTCACGCTCTCCAGAGTTTCAATACGGGGCCTCCAGACTTGTGGCAGCTGAGACTTTCAGCTCTGAATCTCTGCTCCCATTTCATCCTTTTTCTCCTAGGATAGGCTCAATCTGTGCCCATGCCTCATTTGCACTCAGGTGTAATCATACTCTGAGACCGTGGGTAGAAGTTAGTGATTACAAAAGTCAGACAACTGTGACAACTCAGACCAAGAAAATGCTGAAGAATGAGGAGTGACAGACAGTTGGGTTGGAAAGTATTTCCCTGCATTCAGGAGCTGGTTGAATTTTAGCTAGCTAGGACTGCATGGAAGTAGGAAGGACTTTTTTTTCCCATTAAATTACTCAAGATGATATTGTTGTTTTCATCCAGGGCCATTTCTCTATCTCCTCTTTTTTGTTGTTGTTGTTTTTTTGTTTTGTTTTGTTCTGTTTTTTCCTGGAATCTGGTGAAAATGAAATAGCTCAACATTAAATATACCCTGGAGAATCAGTCACTTAGATTCTCTTTCCTGGGAGAACTTTCCATCTTGATCACAAATTAAAAGGACTCCTTTGGGGCCAGCATGTCACAGAGGGACTTAAGAGAGTTACTTTGGGATCAGTTTGAGTCACCTCTCTTTTCTCTTGCTTTCCCTCTCTTACATGATTCATGTATAAATGCTGACAGGCAGAGTTTGCTTTGCCGTCTTTGGGCAGAGAACATGTCCATGGAGTCCTGCTGGTGCTCTAGGCAGAACGCGTACTCAAGTGCTTGCTGGTCTCAGGGTAAGATACAAACTTGCAGGAACCTAACATCCTACTGGTCCCCCTGGTTATTTCTAGCCCACTGTGGTGCTGTGCTGATGAGCATGGTGGGGTAGAGGTGGGTCACCACCTTAAGACAGTGTTAGGATCCGGTAGAAAACTCAGTAAGGCCGAGTAAGAGAGAAATAGACCTAAGAAGCATCCTCCACCCCACCTTGGAGCTTAAAAGAAAAGGGAATAGACACTTCTGCCTCCAGTATTTTTGAACTCCTATCTCCTTAAAAAAAGAAATGAGGTACAAACTCTGGCATATGTTGCAAAATATGGTTCCTTGTGTAATGGCCACTCTCATCTCGCAGCTGCGTACTGTAATTGCTTTGCCAAGGTGCTGGCAAGCATTGTGCTGTACTTTCAGGAATGTGTCTAGTGGCTGCATAAGAATTTCTGAGGGAAAAGTCTGGGGAATAAAACTACATGACTGTTAGATGAGCAAATATGATAAATGATAATGTGCCATTAATCATATTTCTTTTTCACTTGAAATATCAGAACTATGACCCACAAGTCCAGGAGCAGAGTCTCAGGATTTTTATTCCTGCTGCTCCTGTGCTATCCCTGGGGACCAGCAGTTTGTAATTGAGGTATTATTCACTTCAGTAATACGTAATGTTGAACCTGCCTCTGTTAGTACCCAGCACCTGAGCAGTACAAGTGGAGCTGCATAGTCAGCAGCAGAGGGAACTCTAATAACAGCCTACAAAGGATGCATAAACTCTGCATCAATAACTTCCCTTTACATCTGCACTGGAGATGGGCAAGAAAATGGTATATTGATATAATTTTCAGAAGTGTTCAGTATCCAGGTTTAAAATGACAAATAAGAAAATTATATTTTTTTAGAAACAATTACAATTTTATGTGGGTCAGCTGATGCATTTTGTTTGTATCTTTGAGCTCCGATTTAATTTAACCCATCCAGCTTTGTTGTAGACAAAGATAATGCTTGCACATCACTTTGGTTTACTAAATGCTGTATAAATACAAACTGGTGTTTAGTTAATGCATGGTGAATAATTCATTAGATGAACAGCATCTAGGATTTGATTTTTTTGTCTTTTCCTGTTCAAGAACTGCCCACAGACAACATTTCTTTCCTTGTTTTGTTTGCTGGTGAATAATTTCTGTAAATAATCCTTAATCTGCATCATTCTCTGATCAGTTTGCTAAGAATACGCACAATTTCAACTAAGTGCTGCTTTTAGTTGGACAGATGTCATACGCTGCTATACTATGCTTCTCTGATACGCATGCACATTTCTTTGTTTCCTCCAGTGATCTTATCTCTGAAGTTGCTTGTGAACAGGTGGGGAAAAAAACAAGGTGAATTCACTTAGTCATTCTTACTATTTATATTACTGTGCACTTTAGGACTCCAACAGAATTCACGGATTCGCAAAGCTAGATATTATCCATATACATAGTAGGAGGCAATGCCTCCTAAAACACTTTGCATGGAGTAACTAAGTTATTTAAAGTGGTACCACTAAATAGAGAGGAGAATTTTAATTCCTATTTTAAAGTGTGGGGGCCACAAGCTGTGCCCACACTGTGCTTGTTGGCTCTGTTTGAGGGCACTTGTGGCTCCACCAGGCTGGGGCTGTTGGAGGCTCTGGTGGTCCAGGTGCCAGAGCAGAGATTCCCCTGCAAACCAGAGCGAGGACCACAGTGGAGCGGGTATTTTCATGCAGCCTGTGGAGAGGAGGAGTGAGAGAGCATCTGGCTGGGTGTCTGGCTGCTGGCCAAGGTTAACCCTCCACAGAGGAGCACTAAGTCCCTGAATGAGACTGGAGACAACTGCCAGCCTCAGCAAGGATCCAAGTGAGGCAGCTGATAAACAAACATGGAGAAGAGGGAAGCATCCTTATTTTCCTCTCCTCTGTGGAGCTTGTAGCCTAGTTGTCAGGATGCTTATGGAAAAATGTCCCAGCTGCACTTCTTACTAGTTCTATGGGTCTGTCACAACCAGAAACACAGAAACTGTCCTTCGAACAGGGACACAGGATTCTCCCCTCCCATGAAAACCATGAGCTGGAATGGCAGCCTGCTTGCTACTTCCTTTTCTAGTTGAGGAAATCTTTTATTTATTCATGCCAGAAGGAGCAGCTTTGATAAACAGGCTGTAGAGAGCTCAGATGCTCCCTTGGTCTGTGTTTTGGGTATTGCCCTAGAGCCAGGGAGAAGCGGTTCTGACACAGTTCACAGACACTCCCCTTGCTGGGTGAGTGTTCACCGCAGAGCTTCCCTGCTGTTGTCTGGAAATAATTGAATTGCTTTTCGTTTTGCAAAGACTGTTCTGGTAAAAGTTTTGCAGTGCATCTTTGAATTCAACTGCTTTGGCCAGGCACACAGAAAACGCTGAGCTTTTGGATCCTGGTAGGGCATCTGCATAAGCCCTGTCAAGACCATGTCACCTCTGGCCATGGTCAGAAGCAGGACTTGGAGTGAGAAGGGAATTTAAATATTGAAAACCGAGGAACGTCTCAACATGAAGCGTTGGACAAGTGGCAGTTTTGAGCATTGCACAATCTTCGTCTGTCCCACTTTAAGTGCTTAACTTCGTTTTTAGATCTGAGCAGAATTAATTTATCCAAGGTCACACAAGGAAAAGGGAACTGGTTCTACATATCCTGAGCTGCAGCCCAGTTGCTTATGCATGGGTATCTGTAGAATATTTTTGATGCTATTGCTGCAGCTCCTTTCCAAAGTAAGAAGGAGCACAGAGACAGAACAAACTGAAGCCAGTGGCAAGAGCAGGCGCAGAGAGAGGGACTAAAATTTTTGGCAGAGAAAGAAAGAGGAGAAAAGAAGGTATGTAGCTGACATCAATTCTCTCTTGGAGGCAGAAATGTGCAAAAGGTAACTGTTCCCCTCAGTTAAAAGGAAGAACCTTGTAGAATCGGTGCCCCTGACACCACGATGCTGAGAAAAGACAAAGAAGCCAGAGAGGGCTGAGAACCCCACCCAAAATACTAAAAAGTCCAGGATCAGCAGGCACAGACTCAGCAGCATCAGAGCTGGAGGTTGTCAGGAAACATCCACACATTCAAATACTTGTCCGCAGAGAAATTTAAAAACAATAATCATCATGGAGGGGTAGGAGAGTGAGAGGGGCTAGGGAGGAGTATGTAAAAAAAATCTATACAAGCAAAAAATGGGTTTTCTATTGGGAAATTCTATCAGGATAATATTTTTCTGAACTCTGCCTGTGAAACTCCTGAGCAATTGATAAGGATCAATTAACAGCGTGCTGGGAGGAGGTAGGGGACTGTCAGAAGGAAGGAAATAACCCTACTTTCATTTCAGTTTGTGGCAAGATTAGAAGTGGTTTCTTAGGAAGCTGAGAGAGCTTCCGCTGGCACATTGCAGGTTAAAAGCAAGGAAGATTTCACTTCCTATCACTGATTGACTAATTATATCTGCATAGTTCAAATGAAGATGTTCTGAGACATCCTTTTGCAGGCAGAGCAGGAATGCAAGCCTCTGGTATTTGATCTCTTCTCTTACATTTATATTTGATATTCATGAAAAGGAGCAGCGAGGAGATCCAGAATCAGTACAGGCAAATGCTGGGCCAGCTTGGTCCATGCAGCCCTGCCCTGGCATTTCAGCCCTGCTCTGCATAGGCATGTGCTGATATGACCTGCCCGCAGTTCCCGTTGCATTGCACCCTGGGTCAGCAGCAGTATTTTCATTTCAAAGCAAGCTACAATTAGTCCCACAGTAACTGTAAGCACCAGGTGGCACGTTATTTGGAAATACAGAAAGTCAGGAATGCTGGAGAATTTGTGAATAGGAAAGTTTTTTGTCTTATTAAAGAAACATCCTTAAACTGGAGCCACATACTGTCTGCATCATCTTCCAAAACACAGCCCCTTTGCTATGCCAAGATCCAGACTCTTTTGAGAACATAACATAATTGTAATTGTAACCCATGCCACATTTTCTTGAAGCATGCAATGTGTATTGGTATTCAAAACTGCCCAAGAGGAAAGCTACTATAATAAACTGTAAGTCTTGCAAAGGCCCTTTCCATCCACCTTTCTATGAAGACTCACAATCAGTTCCTCTCCCTCCACCCTCTCCTTGTCACCTGGCTCCTGGGAGCCTTACAGTAGCAGCTTCATTATTCTCATAACAGTACAGGCAAATATTATGTGTAGAGTGAGTCACTTTCCTTCTTATGCTGATTTCTATCTTATCGCGGGCTTCAGTCAGAGCCATTTTAATGATGCTCAAACAGCTGAGTTATTAAAACAAACCCAGAGGCAGCCAAGTGTAAAGGAGCTGGAGTCAGCTGAAGAGACAGGGCTGGAGCACTGCCCTCCTCCTCCCAACGCCGGTGTGCAATGCGGCTGCGGATGCTGCTCTGGAAGAACAGGCAAATGCCTGCAGATCCTGGGAAGGCATCATGGTTTCAGTTGGGACAGTGTTAACTTCCTTACTAACTGCTGGTATAGCGCTGTGTTTTGGATTTGGGATGGGAAATAGTGTTGATAGTGCTCTGGTGGTTTTGGTTGTTGCTAAGCAGTCAAGGCCTTTTCTGCTTCTCATACTGTCCCACCAGCGAGTAGGCTGGGAGAGCACAAGAAGTTGGGAGAGGACTCAGCTGGGACAGCTGACCCCAACTGACCAAAGGAATATTCCATACCATGTGACATCATGCTCAGCATATAAAGTTGGGGAAAGAAGAAAGACGGGGGGGATGTTCGGAGTGATGGTGTTTGTCTTCCCTAGTAACCATTATGCGTGATGGAGCCCTGCTTTCCTGGGGTTGGCTGAACACCTGTCTGCCTATGGGAAGCAGTTAATGAATTCCTTATTTTGCTTTTTTTGCATGTGTGGCTTTTTCTTTACTTACTAAACTGCCTTTATGTCAACCCACAGATTTTCTCATTTTTACTTTTCCGATTCTCTCCCAGTCTCAACTGGGGAGAGTGAGCGAGCAGCTGCATGGTCCTAGCTGCCACCTGGGGTTAAACCACCACAGAAGGGCAAAGAGCTCTTTGAAGACCAGGGAATGCTGCTTATAATCTCAGCATTAAATTGTATTTTGGGGGTCACTAGAGTCTTGTTCCACAGCTTGGCCCCCTTGACTTCTGCAGTAGTATGAGTGTGAAAAGTAAGAATATGGTTCTGCCACAAAGGCAAACTTGTCGTCCAAGTCACCACACTATGGCTTGTAACACAGAGGCATGACTGTGAGTCATTACTACTCTGGATAAAAACAACCCTCTTACAGCACAGTCTTATTACAGCTAAGCTGAGGTCCTCCTCTGGTTTACTCCACAAGGATGAATTTTACTCTGGAAGTGCTAAATTCAAGTACACAGCAGTGCTCACATGCGCACATGGTCCCTGCTACCCCTACGGCTGCAGGGAGGAGAGTGAGGACATTCCCAGATTTAGTGAGGTTTTGCACCAAACTGTTGTTTGTGGAAGGGGCAGGCCGGTGATCCTGGTTATCCGTTTGTGGATGTCACAAGTAGTGTCCTTCCTACATGAAGCAGGAAAGCTCTATGTTTACATCCCATAAAGGGACTGAGATTTTGATTGTATCAAGGAAAACCTGAAGCTTCTCCTGCTCTGGTGGGAGATCACAATATTGCTCTGAGATGGTAACACTCCCTAAAATGAGAAAAAGAATTTTCTCTGCTATTCCAGCCCAGCTCCTCCTGAGTTCAAGCCCTGAGAAAATGAGAGTAACACATCTGTCTTTGCAGTGAATGTACAAAAGTTTATGCTGCATGATTCACATGTAAGAGGAGAGAGGGTAGGAGTGAGATGGCGACTTCCCACTTCATATAAGACTTTGAAAATGTAGAGACTGAATTAAAATAAAACCTGTGGATCTACAGGGGAAAAGTCCATCTTTCCTCCTTTAAGAAAAGACACAGTGCTCAGCCTGCAAAGTCTTCTCACTTGCACTTCAGGTTTAAGTCCCTTTGTATGCCACAGAGGAAATTCTTTCCCTTTATAATCTTCTTGCTGGCCTATAGGTAATTGAACAGCAGATCCACACAGTAAACCCTTCAAAAGGAATTACAAGGATTACATATCTCATATTCACCTCGTTTCACCCTTTGGAGATGTTGAATGCGAGGCATCAGTTTCTTCCTAATCCATATAACTCAGATATGTGGAGTTTTCTGCCGAGACACCTTCCTCCTTTTCCTTCTTTGCCTAGCAACAGTTTCAGGAGAGAACCAGCTGAACTCAAAAAGTTATAGAAAACTTATCTTGAGAGGCAGACATGGCCCTCCAGGTGGGAAAACTGAGGTTTGGAAGAAAGAAGAGAGGGAAAGTGGGAAATAGATATAGAAGTGAGACTTAGAGGACTTGGCTGGTGAGAGATCATGACCTGATGCATAGGCTGATATACATTAGTCCTAGTATTTTCTTAAATGGGCTAAAAGCCAGATAAACATGAATGTCTCCACTCATTGCCAACAAACCTGGAGTAAAGGACAGAATGTGGTCACATTCTACAGGTACTGAATGGCTGCAGATGCAAGGGAGAGCAGTGAATTTAATTATTGAAGGCATTTCACAGGGATAAACTAGAAAAGACATTGATTTTTAAAAAAGGAAAGGCGTTTCCTGAATACGCTAAGCCACCACCGCTAAAAAAATTGTCAATGCAGTTACCTAATGGATTACAAAGTCTGTTATCTCCTTAGAAACTGGAGAATATACAGTAGGACTAAAGTGAAAAAATCTTTGCCTACATAAGAAAACATAAGCAATAAGGAACCTTTTGAAAGTAGTAACTTTCCCCTAAACCAGCTGCCAGGGAATACATACACATTATTTAAAAACTCTGCAAATGCAACTGGAATTGCAGCTCTGTGGGACAACGTTGCAGGTCTTCTCTCCTCCAGACTTTGGAGCAGAGCATCTAAGTCATAGCTTAGATGAAGTCAGTGGAGATGTGACCTTTCATAGGAACTAAACACGCCTGCCCCTGTGCCAAGGAGGACCAAAGGTGCGTTCAGTGACCAGAGTGGTGGTGTAATGCGAATGAACAGAGCCTTCTAAAGATGCAGAAAGTCACATCTCTACTACAGAAGGGCACAGTGATTCCTGATTTGGTGGTGTGTAATTCCACTGAATTGCTAAGCTGATGGGAAGCCAGGTTTATGAGCCAACTGGCAGGAGTTCACCAGTGTGACCAGGCTGCTTTCAGGACCTGACCTGCCATATGCTGCACTGTGCAGACAGCTTTTCAGATGGCTGTGTTACAGGAATCCCTCCCTCCCTGATCTGAGAGGTTTGCAAGCTGAAGTCCTGCTCAAAAGGGATGTTGGAAACACATACCTGAGTTAACAGTTGGTCATTTTCCCCAGTATAAGCAGAGCAGCACAGAGCTTTGCCTAAGCTGATTGCTAGGTCTTTATTCGCTCTGAATATTGCAGCTCATGATGAACTCAGGTCAGATTCAGTGATGGTGAGCTGATTCCTGAGCCTGTCTAGCTTTAGCCAGTCTATAGGTTTGGTAACTACCAGAGTGACTGTATTCACCATAGGTGATGTCTATCAGTTAAGAAAATAGTACAGAAACTCAAGGAAACAGTCTCTCAGAGCTAGGTCTCTCCTGAAATATGGATTTAGACTGCACAGTGGTTTAGAAGCATTTGGAAATATTCTCTGATGAGCATTTTTACCATGGGAAGAGCATAAGAGTATTTGTGTTGACCACTATTTCTTTCTAATTCTGTTTTGTTTTCTCTCTTTTCCCTTCCCTTCCCTTCCCTTCCCTTCCCTTCCCTTCCCTTCCCTTCCTTTCCCTTCCCTTC
>VZSZ01005505.1:663759-741030 GCA_013398815.1 Ibidorhyncha struthersii
TCCTAGTGTCAGCCTATCTCCACATTCCAGCCAGGAAAATTTTTGTTGTGCTTTACTTCCTATGTTTGCAGGGAATAACGAAGCCTTTACTTCCATCCTGACAAACAGAGATCGTAGCCTCTTTGCCCTCAATTTGTTGTGGTGCTATCAATTTCTTATTCATACAGCTCTTGTCGTGTTACTCCAATGGCTGATACTGAGGAAAGAATAAAAACTCAGGGCCTGATCCACTTTGATTTAAATGTAATTTCTTGAGGTCAAAGAGTGATCTTTCTTAGGAACAGCTGGCGTACAAACCTGGCACTAATGCTAAGAGCTTCACACCACATACTATGGTGTGTGAAATTCTTCACCATGGGTCAACAAAGTTGCATCGTAACAGATATCTCTGCAGGTGGAGAACAGAGGAGTGATGGTGGTATGATCCCTGGCATGACACACATCTTGGAGGTCTGATAGTTTTAAAATTGACCTGTAGAAAATCTGTGTACTGTGGCACAATCCTGACATGTGGAGCCAAAATGGAACTTGGCACCACAATAGCAAATGGTCCAAATTCAAATGGTAACCATTTCTTAGAGGCATTCTCTTTTCTCATTTACTGCTTGGTGTGTTTTTATATGTATCAGAGGGACTTCAAAGCTCTAGCCAGCTAAGAGTTCTGCCTGCAGATGAGTGGATGGCTAGATTAGTAGTTAATCAGTAGCTGGTTTTGAAAGTGTAATTGCAAGCTCAACAGAAGGCTGGATTTTCACATACTCCTGTGATTTTAATAAAACAAGTATACAGCATAGTGTCAGGAGCTGCAATGCTGCCTGTGTTGCTCAGGCTCAGTGATGTGCAAAGTTAAGAAGTCATCCCTTGTGCCCATCAGAGATCCTCATGGAGTTTTATTTTTCTATTTTAGAGGGAATACAGGAAGCAGAGCGTAACTCCCCAAAGGACAAGCTATCTGGGAAACAAGGCTGCGTATATTTCTGTCACTGTATCATGCTAATTCTAATGTTCCTAAACTTGAAGATGTGACCCAGAATTATCTATGGTCAGCAGTAGGCAAGAATTCATATGTCATCGTGGGTTTGTCTACCTGGATGCTAAGTTGTAACACCCTTTGAGCTCAGAACAGCTCAGGAAAACAAGGCAAGTGTGGCTGAAAGACAATATACGCCTGGCCAAACTAGCATTCGAATTGGGGAGAACAGTGAAGGGCTGACTTGTGTGGTCTCATGACCACACTCCCAGTTTGTGCCAGGCTATTTCGCTCCTTCATTCTGTCCCTACCTTCAGTGGCATGCCCTTTAAATGAAAGAGCTGGGGTGAACACTACAGTTCTGATGGAGGCTTCATGCAACACTGAATATGAGGAAAGTCCCTATATATGCATGGAGGAAAAGTCCTTTCCATGCACTGCAAAGAGACAGAAGTAGGGTCCATGGTCTGAGCCAGTTGCCTGCATCTCTCTTTGGAGTATTTGGAGTGTGTCCTTCACCCCGACAGGAATGTGTTCTATGAGGAAACCATGTCTGGTTTCTGGTACAGAGCAGACCTTTATCAGTACAACCAGTCACCAGTCTCTGCTGAAAACATATCATGCAGAATCCATCTGTGAGGAGTACAGTGACAAAGGGAAAAAGAAATGAAGAGATGCATTCACATGGTGCTTTCCTTGACAGTCTCTACGCTCCTTGCTGGAGGTAACTGTCACTGAGGTGAGATTAAGGGCGCTCGACAGCTGACATCCTGTTTGGACTTTGCAGTCATTGCACTCCTTACATCTTCAGCAGTGTTATTTTACCCTTTAATGTCCACCTCATTTAATGGACTGGCCTGATATCCATGGTGCAGCAGGTCAGTCCTGTCCCATTTGTCTTCACAGGTATGAGCTGGACACCCAGTTTGCATGTACCACCATCCATCTGCAGAACCAGAATTGGACCTTCTCTCTTTTTCTCTCTCTCTGTACTCTTGAGAAGGGAAAGGCGAGATGAGAGACTTTATAACCACGAAACACCCTTATATGTAGATAGATAGAAGTAAATAGAGATCTATTGTCGTGGTGGTTAAGGAAGAATAGGAAAGTTGCAAAGTCAAGCACTGAGTAATCAGAAAATGTCAGCATCAGAGATCCTTATGCGATCTTAATTTGCCCTGCGTGTGAATATACATTATAAAGTCTTTAATTGTACAGCTACATCTTGTTTTGTTTCCAAGACCCTGTTTTAGTCAATGTGCAGGGCAGTCAGTGTTTTCTTTCTGAGCTACTAGTCAATACTTTCCCTTCCCCTCATGGCTCAATAGGTAAGATTATCCTTTCAGTTACTGTGTGCTGGTCAAATCTGAAGACAGAACGGGCCATTTCTCTCTCTTCAAGGGTTCTTACCACTCTCATATTTCAGGGTTTCAAAAATGGTTAATGTGTACCCTGGTAAAGTGAGACACTACAATTGTGTGCAGTGACAAAATTTAACTCTGACAGTCAGAGTCCATGCCCCAAATGTAAAATTCTATGATTGACGCATTTTGTGGTGAAAGGGATTCCAAAATACAACTAGTACAACTACAGCACCTCCAGATTCCTAAAATTTTTAGGAGTGAGGCAGTGGAAATAGGTAATAGCAGAATCAAAAAGTCTCTAGTCTAATGCATAAATGGATGAGAGGAATAATTTTGGTTAAGCACACTGAAGTAACCCAGAATTATCACAAAAATGGCTCCATAAACATAATGTTGTTGGAGTTGATGTTTATTGGAGTCCATGTTTATTGTCCTTTGATGACTTTTCTATCAAATGCACTCTGCAAGTAGCACTGAAGTATTCAATAAATAAACTGAAATCTCACCCTGACTGGCTGGCTGTACTCTTTCTGGCTCCCACATCATTGTCCATAATAGGGTCCGGGAGCAGAGCTTCATTAAGCTTCTGTTGACAATTCATTTAGCGCATTGAAACCTGGTTTCCTCTCCTATGGCTGTTCATGCTTGCAAGCCTAAAGGGGTCAAAAGTTCCTGAATCTCATTACTTGGTGAGTGGGACTCTATGTGGGAGAGGGGAATGGAGTATTTCAGAATAAACACCGCTGGGAGCAAATGCCTAGTTCAGGTGGGATTCATCTTACTTATCTTCCACCCTCTGAATCTTAGGTAACTCGATTAAGGTAATCTTTAGGCTCCCAGAGAGGGAGAAGTTAACCAGCTACAAGTCATCCTCTCTCTGTTAGACATTTTATGAAGACGGATGCCCATTTGGAGGCACCTGTCTTTATCTGTTGACTATAGGGAAAACTTTGAGATTAGATGAGATGTATAATGTTCAGATAGCTCAAATTTGGGGAGAGAAATCTCTCCTAAGGGCCTGATGATGCGTGCTTCAGTGTTACATTTTCCTTTCAAAGGACTAGGACATGCTTCATCTAACAGTTTCCTCACATTCAACCTTTAGTTGTATAACATCCAGCCTTTACTCAGATGGGAGGAATGAATCAGCCTTACTGGAACCTGAAACTTTCTGTGCATGAACATAGTATAGGTCCCAAACCACTTTATATTGGATGGGTAAAGGTCATTAACTGTACTGATGAGGGGGGGAAGAGAAAGGTGAAAAGCTATGCACACTGATGCTGCAGCTATTTTATTTCAATGTTAACTCCATCAGACTGTGTTATTGTCCTGTGTAACTAGAAAAATTAAATATACAGTCATATGCATACCTGTCTGCATTCTGCTTTCAGTAACAATGAAAGAATGAGACTGTTTTACCTTCACCCCCAGCTTTCTTTCATACACGTATACTTATGGTACACACATTTTTTAGGCTGACAATAAAAATACTAAAAGCTCAAGAGAAAATCACCTGGAGGACAATGCAAATCTTCACACAAAGAACAGCCTGTGTTATGTATGACAGTCCCTCCTTTTTTTGTATCCTGACATATGAACATGGTGTAGCATAAAAGTTGGGAACTGAAAATGAAAGCGAGAAGAAGATAGAAAGGAAGAAGAATAGTCCAAGTGAAAAAAACACATAGTGATTGATAACATAATTTGATAACATTACAGTGTTCATAGAAAAGAGCTCTTGGAACTGAAATTATTAATGACTTCAGAGCTGCATAATTTTAATATGTGAAAATAGAGCTGCCTTGAAAAGGAAAGCTAAAGCCAAATTATATACCCAAAGTCTGTTTATGGGAGAACATTTTTTTATTTCAGACTGAGTGGTCATAACTCTCCAAGGTTAGTGAACTGTAGCAGGGCTGGAAGGCATCAACGGTGATGTTAAAAGAGTCAAGTGCTTTCTATAGATTTTAATTTCTTTTTCTCACCTCTGACTATTTATAATAGCCCTCTTGGAGTTCAAAACCACAACACTTCCTGCTGGGATTATCCTCAACCATGTAGCACACACAGCTGTTCCCCTTTTCCCTCATCCCCACCATGACTCATTCATCACATGAAACATCTCTTGGCTTATGTTCCTTCCTTCTGAACACAGGATTATTACTGAAGATGTCAGCAGAGACACACTAAGAGGCCCAAAAAGCCCTAATGAGCTGAACAGCCCCAAAAGGGAGAGTGACGAATAGCATGGAGCTGCTCTCAGCCAAGTTCATTGCCCATTCAGAGAACTCTGCCACATTATTGATTCTGTCACAGACCTTGTGCATTCTTGGTCACCTAACCTCTTGGTGCCTCCGCTTCCTCCTATAAAATAGGCTTGTCCTTAATAATAATGATGACAATTTATAACAGTGATGGAGTCTGAAGAAGAAGAGGGAGAGGAAGAAGAATAGTCCAAATGTTTTTCTGCTATAGTAATTGGGGACTCTCTATGCAGAGGGCTGACCCCCCTCTGTATAGAGAAGGTGCAAATAGCAGACACTGGAGACATTTGAATGCCACCAACATCAATTTTCTGTGGCTTTTTTTACTTCCTAAATGAATTGATACAGGTTGCATGCACAAGCCTTTCAGGATTATTGTCAGGAAACAGCAATAAGGCAGAGTTTTAATTGTATATTCACTCACATAAACCAGGTTTGAAGCTTCTATGCTTTTGCACCTGGGGAAAGTGAATTTTAAATTCACCTTCTGGAAGTATTTGTATTGGATAACTAAGGCTTACAGTTCTGCAACTGGGGAATAGCAAAACTACCACTAATCATGGTGTAACTGCATGGCTCTCTTGTGAATAGCGAGCTGCCGATAAAAGCAGTCTTGCAAAAATGTCATCAAATAATTTTGAATAACAAACTCTTCTGAAGCAATCACAATCTGCTAGTGGTTGTCTCTACAAAGCATAGAGAGAAGACCATCAGGCAAATTATTTACTAGCAATTATTCAGCCAGATTTACTGAGAAATTATCTTCTCAGAAAATGGAGTTCAGCATAACAAGAGCCTTCATTTTATGACTTAATTTATCCCTCTGTACTGCCATTTCTTGCACCTTTTCCTCACTTCTGAAATCCTTAACCACATGATTTGGTTAGAAATCTTTACTTTGAAGCAATTAGTAGTAGCATCTGTACCTTAAAGCACCTTAAAGTCCCCAAAATATTTTTTGTCTACAGCAGACGAGGTACGTACGTATTTTGGACAACAAGTCCCAGCTCTGATCTCCCTGATTAAAATTGAACTAATGGACTTACACTGCAAAAATAGGAAGGCTGCCACATTTGCTTTGCTATTTCCAGTCCAAAGCTTACAAACAGCTAAAACATCTGGAGAAGAATCCTAAGAAAGCAAGGAATGGTATTTCCTGCAGCTGACACTGACACCTTAGTTACAGAACCATTTATCTTCCTTAGAAGCTGAAAATAAAACCAGAAGAGAGAAAAAACACTCCTGGATCTTCTCCCACTCTTCTTCTCCAACTAACATATGGATCACAACAGCCTGCATTCAGAGAACTGTGTGTTACAACAATAGGAGCTATCACAGCTTCATCTTATAGAACATTCCTCCTCCCTGACCAGACCCTCCTCCCTCGAAGTACTGGCAGAATTAAAGAAATAAATGGTATTGGAAGAGACAGAACAATGAAGAGCTTGTAGTAAAGCACAAAAGGGAAGTTATCAGCTGGGATTTGCAACGAGAGGAGGAAATCAAGTAAGTTACGAGAAATAGCAAGGCGGTTCTCTCATTACCTTCTCAGAGACATGCAAACACAGCGCTCAGGGGCACAGAGAATAAAGAACGGAGGGCAGGAGTCTCTGAAAACAAAACTTCACATGCTGGGGGTGGATTTGAGTTTTGTCACCTGTGTTGTATTGCACCTGCCCCTTAACAAGCGCAATGAGGCAGGATGCTGCCAGCAAACAACTGCAGCTGTTCTGGAGGTTTCCAGGACTCTGTGTTGTTTTCTTCCTCCCTTCTGGAGCTACAGGCTGACTGGGGTGCTGCGCATGAATGTGTCAGGGCAGAGAAGATGGTGGCCTGCATCTGCTTCCCTGATCGTTAGAGCCAGCCTGATGGTCTGCAGCGAGTGCCAGCTTCCTACTGCACAGCATCCGTGCGCTTGTTAGTATTTCATTTTGAAGCCCGAGACCACTTCAGAGGCTCCTTGTTTGAGCAGTGAGGACCATAAATGGTACACATCAAAACAAGCAGTGGACAGGGTTACCCTGTCATCTCCCTCTGGTGACTGGACATCCTTGTCATCTGAATGAGTGCTTGCAGCTTGTTAGTTCCCAAGACTAAGTTGATATTGTAGGTATTAATTATTATAAGGAATATACTGCTGACTAACTAAGTGCTCTCCTGTAGACACTTTGGAGATGCAGCTGATTTAATGCATGGCTGCTGATTGGCATTCCTGGGGGCAACATGTTTCTGCTTCATTTCCAGACTGCGGTGGGCTGTACGTGACTGAGCAGTCTGTCTGCTTCCAAGCTGAGCATTTGCAGTGATCCATGGGTTGTATAGTCTAAGCTGAAGATGTTGATATAAATGCAATTGTGATGGTGCCTAAATAAAGCCATCAGGTGGAAAAAATATTGTCACTGGTGAGTTTTCCATGCACTTACAAGGACTTGAAACTGCTGTGTTGAAGTGGAACTCTTTTCAGAGATGTGTTAAAACTCAGTGCATTTGCTCTGAATATGATTTTACTGTTAAAGCCAAACCATTGCAACTGCTAATCCAGTATATCTAGCAGAAATGTTGGAGGGGGCAGGACTTCTCTGTGCTATTTGAATTGTGATGACTACAGCCTTAGGAGCTCTTGCTGGTAAAGCCGCTGAAGGGTTTGCAGTTGGAAGTCATGGAGTCATAGAATGGTTTGGGTTGGAAGGGACCTTAAAGATCATCTAGTTCCAACCCCCCTGCCATGGGCAGAGACATCTCCCACTAGACCAGGTTGCTCAAAGCCCCATCCAACCTGTCCTTGAACACTTCCAGGGATGGGGCATCCACAGCTTCTCTGGGCAACCTGTTCCAGTGTCTCACCACCTTCATAGTGAACAATTTCTTCCTTATATCTAATCTAAATCTACCCTCTTCCAGTTTAAAGCCATTCCCCCTTGTCCTATCATTACATGCCCTTGTAAAAAGTCCCTCCCCATCTTCCCTGTAGGCCCTCTTTAAGTACTGGAAGGCTACTATAAGGTTTCTGTGGCTTCTCTTCTCCAAGCCTGTCTTCATAGGAGAGGTGCTCCAGCCTTCTGATCATCTTCGTGGCCCTCCTCTGGACTCACTCCAACAGGTCCATGTTCTTGTTATGTTGGGGGCCCCAGAGTTGAACACAGTACTCCAGGTGGGTTCTCATGAGAGCGGAGTAGAGTGGAAGAATCACCTCCCTCACCTGCTGGTCACACAGTCCTGCAACATTTGTAAAATTAACAATTGAAATAAAGGAAAAAGTAACATTCACCCAAGTCTCTGGGCCTGAGCTGAGCTGTGCAATACCCTCTGTGTTGGTAGCCACTGTCAGCTGTGACCCAGCTGGGGATGTTTCTATTAGAAGTTCTCTGCTTGGTGCCTTGCTTACACGTGGTATGGGGAAGTCCCTGTCCTGATGTGCTGGGTTAGGCTGGGATAGAATTAGTTTTCTTCACAGTAGTTAGTATGAGGCTATGTTTTAGATTTGTGTTGGAAACAGTGTTGATAATACAGGGATGTTTACATTACTGCTGAGCAGTGCTTACACAGAGTCAGGGCCTTTTCTGCTCCTCACATCACCCCACCAGCGAGAAAGCTGGGGGTGCACAAGAAGTTGGGAGAGGACTCAGCTGGGAAAGCTGACCCCAACTGACCAAAGCAATATTCCATACGATATGACTTCATGCTCAACATATAAAGCTGGGGGAAGAAGAAAGAAAGGCAGGGGGGTGATGTTCAGAGTGATGGCATTTGCCTTCCCAAGTAACCATTATGCATGATGGAGCCCTGCTTCCCTGGAGGTGGCTGAACACCTGCCTGCCTATGGGAAGCAGTTAATGAATTCCTTATTTTGCTTTGCTTGTGCATGCGGCTTTTACTTTACCTATTAAGCTGTCTTTGTCTCAACCTATGAGTTTTTCCTCATTTTTACTCTTCTGATTCTCTCCCCCATCCAACCAGGGGCCAAGTGAATGAACGGCTGTGTGGTGATCAGTTGCTGGCTGGGGTTAAAGCACACCACCTGTGTAAGTTCAGCCCTGACATGAGGAAAGACATATGAGGCAGGAAAAGGAAATGTTGCTGTTATGCCAGTGTTGTTCTTTGACTGACACAGGGCACAAGTAGAAATTATCTGTATTGGCATGCCAATATCACAGAATCTCCTAGATTGGAAAAGACCTGTAAGATCATCTAGTCCAATCATTAACCTAAGACTGACAAGCCCACCACTAAACCATGTCCCTGAGCACTATACCTACATGACCCTTAAATACCTCCAGGGATGGGGACTCCATCACTGCCCTGGGTAATGTGTTCCAATGCCTGATGACCCTTTCAGTAAAGAAATTATTCCTAATATCCAAACTAAACTTCCCTTGGCACAACTTGAAGCCATTTCCTCTTGTTCTGTCACCTGTTACTTGACAGAACAGGTTGACTCCCACCTCTCTGCAACCTCCTTTCAGATAGTTGTAGAGAGCGATAAGGTCTCCCCTGAGCCTCCTTTTCTCCAGGCTAAATGTCTACGAAGTCATTGTGTTGTTAAGCTCATTATTGCTGCACCGTAAATATTCTGCAGCACCCTTCAGCAGAGGATTATTTTGGGCCTGGCAGAGTTCTCCTAAAGCTTTCTTTTCCTCTCCTTTTCCTAAGCTCTCGACTGGGCTCTGAGTTTACCACAGAAGGCTTGCAATCTGCAGCTGTCACAATAACTTTTGTATTGTCTGCAAATACCCATCTCTTTTATATTCCTCCTGCAGCCAACTGCCTGCTGTGTATGCTTTATGGATATTTCTATGTTTTCCTCCTGCTCTGCTTAGCAAACATGTTTGTCCTGGCCCACACTAACAATTGCTGTGCTGAATAGCTACAATGAAAGGCATGGAGAGAAAGGCATTCGGTTCTTCTTTGGGAAACCTGTGGCTTAACTGCTCATTGCTGGAGTTTCCAGGTTGTTATTGGTAGCTATGAAAGTGCAGGAAGAAAACGCAAAGGGCTGCCTGTGTTATACACTCCGCAAGTCTTCCCCAGACAACACAGCCAAGGCTGGCTGGGAAGGCACAGGAGAGCGTTGTGTTTCAGTGTCTAACCTTAGGCAGCAGAACTGCCAGCCAGAGCACGGCAGCGTAACAAGGCTGGCTTTCCCTGGACCTCTCTGCCTTACAGGTGGCTGGACGTCCTGCTAGGCAGGACACCTTCACCTCACGGTACCCTCCACAAAGAACCACATGCCTGTAAGGAACAGCAAAGCACATGCTCTTGGGAAAAAGCACGTGCTCTTGGGAAAACTTGTTTTCCCCACAGTTTTGCCCCTGAGTGTCGCAGCTTCTTCTCCGTCATGCCCCCAGCAACTCATATTAAGAGCAAAAAAAAAAAAAAGTAAAAGGGAAACATGCACAATTGTCTAAGCTGAAGGAAGTCAATGCAAAAGGGACACTGGAGAATCAGCGGGGGTGGATAAGAAAATAAAGGCACACTGGCAGAAGAAAGTAGGGGTGTATTACAACAGAGTTTTTTTAAGGAAAGAAGAATGTATGAAGGATACCTAAGAGTGAAAGGTTCTATAGGGAGGAAGGGAGCTGTATGTGCATGAAGGACACTCGCAGCTGAAGGAAGCGGGTGCAAAATGTAACAAGGAGTGGAGACAGAAAGGGAGGGACATAGGAGGTGGGGGCTGCATACAGAGGGCAAGTGTTGGAGTTTCCTGTGGAGCTTGGGTGAGCTGGAGCTGGGATGAGAGAAGTCATGGCAAGCAGACTAAGGGCTGTCCATGTGTGCATATGTCCTACTTATAATAACAGTATGTGCCTTGAAGTGTTGTGGAATTGTATCTACCTCCTATGACAAAAGAAAGGTCTGGGGAAATAAAAACAAAAGTAATTAAAAAATCCCAGATATAAAAAGAACCTGGCAGTGGCAGTAGGTCATGTTTGTGGGTTTGACAGAGCTTGAAAGAAAACATGGGCTCAATAATGTTATTAATCAGACCATGCTGAAACCTGTTGCAGATGGTGTTTCATGTTGTGCTGAAAGGGCTGATGCTCAGCTGCGAGCTGCTGGCTCAGACAGAGGTCAGTGTTACTTGATTCTGCCAGCCCTGCTCCCAAAACAGAGCCTGGCCTGGGGACTGTCTAGGTCTGAGTGCTGCATGGGCAGTGAGAGGGCACAGGGGGGTGTTGGGGCAGGCTCCATGCTCCGTTTCTGCAGTCTTAAAGACTGTGCTGTCGCTCACCTGGCAGAAGGCAAGGAAAGTGGCTGCTCCGAGAGCTCGAAGTGTTTGTGTTTGAGACCTTGCCTGCTCATCTCACAAGAGGACCTGTTGCTTTCTTTATCCTCCCTCATCCTTCTGCTTATTGGGGACTGTTATAAAAATAAAATATCTTTTAAAAGGGCATTTTTAAAGAAAGGAAAGGCAATATCATTGTCACACAGGAACCCTGCATGAGTATAGGGATGATTCGTACATGCTTGGGAAGCAAACACCCATAAGGATTTACCCTGTAACTATGAGGGCAATCAAACATATAAATGGATAAATTTCCTTGAATGGCCACACTTAAAAGTCTCCTGACCCCTTATTAGGAGCTAATCTTCTCCTCTAGCAGGACTGGGAAGCGCTTAGGAGAGACATTATTCTTTCTTCCTTTTCTAAGCACCCTTCACCTTCTGTGTCTTTACTGCTTCTAACCTTGACTGCTGTGGGTCACTTCTGCTGCATCTATTGCCCTACCTTGACTACATTTTTAGGCTCTGCTGGTCATTTTCTCTCACAGCCTTGCCAACAACTCTTTATTTGGTAGGCAAACACTTACACTCCCCTCACAAGGAGCTGCAAACATCTTCTAAATGTTGAATTCTATCACAACACCCAGATTATGAAGATATAAATATCTCATTGGTATAAATGGAGAAGAAAATGACAGAGGAGCAAAGCTGCATGTCAGCACCTCGGGAAACTCACTCACACACATGTGCTATTGCAGAATGCAGTAGAGAAAGGAGACAGTGAAGGAAGGCTTAGAGCAACTGAAACAGTGCTAGGAGTCAGTTCTGGTGGCTAAAGGGGTGAGAGTTGTGTGGGGCTATGGTCACTTTGGTGGGGACCCCCTCAGGTGGGGGCTGGCTGCACCAGGGAAATGGATGAGCTGAGGTTCCCCTGTGACCTCTGACTCCTCCTGTGCTGGTACTTCCCAGAGAGAGCTTTAGTTTTGAATCAAATCAATCCTCTCTGCTCCTGAGCCTTTGAAAATTGTGTGAAGAAACTCTGTTCTGCCCGTTCACCCATAATAGAAAAAAAGAAGGCAGGTGCTTAATAAGCGTTAATAAGTAACACTTTATTTCCATGGTAACATTTAAGCCATTAGGCAAAGACATTTCAACAAAGACAGATTTCCCCTCTGAAACAGAAGAGTGCAGTGAAGAAGCATTTCACCTAACTATAAGGACTTATCCGAGGCATGTCCTTTGGGAGTGTTCTTGCCCTAAACTCCCTCAAGAATCAAAGCAAAATAGAAGGATCTCCAGAGAAGATTCAACTCAGCTAAGGTGTAGGTCATTCTATGAAAACTCTCTCTCTCTCTCCAGTGGCTGTAGACAGAGTGATCCCATAAGACTATCCTCACCGCAAGTTAGCTGGGATGGGTCCCAGGTGAGTAGGTTCTCTCTGTACCTGGCATTCATCGCCCATGCTTTTTTTGTAGTGATGGTGCACCCTCGCGGCATCCTGTTGGGCACTGCCATGAATATTCTGCTCTTGCCTCCAAAGGAAAGTCATAATAGCTCTTTTTTTTTGTCCCCATGGGCATAGTCAGTGTTCAGGAAAGGCAAACAGCTGCGCTCTGCCCAGGTTAGGTGCTTGATGAAGAGTGTATGACTCCTAAAGACATATTCTAAACGGGCTGTAAACACGCCAACAGTCACTCGCCGAGGAGACCGGCTCCAGTGCCGGTACGACCGCAGTGGGGAAGGGGATCGAGGTGGAAAGGGCCAGCAAGGGGCTCTTTTGGGGGCTTTCGAAGTCAGGAAAAGTGGCCAGCTCGTGCTGGGAGCGGCAGCTCGGGGGCGGGCTGCTGACATGGCGGGGGCAAAGCCAACAGCACACATGGCGGTTCTAAATGGGCGGTCCCAGAGCGCAGTAGCTGCTGCCCACCCAGCACGCGGGCAGCGAGTCGGCGTCACGCAGGGCGTCACCGTGGCGAGAGCAGGCGAACAAGGCGCGGCACGTTGCAGGGGAAGTCGCTGAAAGGCTCTCGACCTGGGCGGGAAGCCATGGTAGCAACTCGGCAGGCGGCCACGGCATCCCTGCGCTCTGCACCAGTCAGCTCTTATGTGGCCACCCAGACGGAGCTTGTGCGGGAACACGCCGCCACCCAGGCGTCAGGCTGCAGCGTGTGTCCTGCTCTTACGCCAGTGGTGAATGGTAGCGGGGAGCAGGGCTGTGGGAGGTGTGCCCAGGTAGAGGAACTCCTTTGCCTAGTGATGGCGCTCTGTGAGGAGGTGAGTTATTTGAGGAGTATAAGGGAGTGTGAGCAAGAGACAGACCACTGGAGTCACACTGCCCTCCCCAAAAGAAGGAGACCAAGCAGACAGAGCTCCACATACAGAGCACTCCCCACCCTCTACCATCACAGCAAAACGTGGGGATTCAGAGGACAGGGGCCAGTGGTGACAAGTCCCTGCCCAACATGGCAGGCATGCCTCCCGAGTAACCCCCACACTATCCCAGGTGTCCTTGCAAAACAGATATGATGTTCTGCAAAGGGAACCAGAAGATGACAAGGACGACAGCTTGCCGAACTTGGAGTTGTCACCGAGGCCGAGACGGATTACACCTCATATAACAATATCCTCAGTAATGAAAGAAAGACAGGTCCTTGTAGTAAGGGACTCAATTCTGAAGGGAGTGGAGGGTCCCATATGTAGACCAGACCCAATCTGTAGAGAAGGCTGCTGTTTGCCTGGGGCCAGAGTTAGGGATGTCCAGAGGAAACTCCCTACCCTGGTTCTGCCTGTTGACTACTACCCATTAATGATTTTCCAGTTAGGCAATGACAAAATTTCAGGAAGAAGCCTGAGGGCAATGAAGGAAGACTCAGGACTGTGGGATGGCTGTTTAGGGGATCAGGAGCACAAGTAGTTTGCTTCTATCCCACCAGTTGCTAGGATTGATGAGGAGATAAACAGGAAATGCCAGCTGATCAATGCCTGGCTCAGAGACTGGTGTCATCGGCAGGACTTTGGGTTTTTGATCATGGGCTGCTTTCAAGACACCGGGTCTGCTGGAAACAAATGGTAAAAGCCTGTCTCGCAGGGGGGAAAGGATTTTAGGGCAGAAGTTGGTAGGGCTCATTGACAGAGCTTTAAACTAGATTCAAAGGGGGATGGGGATAGATCCAGGCTTGCTAGCAAAAAGCCTGAAAGCGGTGTGCTGGCACTAGATTTGAAAAGGGAAGGGGGCGTAACAGGGCTCCTTAGGAGTAAGTCTGGGGGTGGTGGAATTATGGCTTCCTCCAGTAAAAAGGAGAAAGGACCAACAGCCCAGCTGAAGTGCTTATACACTGAGGCACGTAGCACGGGCAACAAACAGGAGGAACTGGAAGCCATTGTGCAGCAGGATAACTATGATATAGTTGCCATCACAGAAATGTGGTGGGATGAGTCACATGGCTGCGGTGCTGCCATGGATGGCTATAGGCTCTTCAGGAAGGATAGGCAAACAAGGAGAGGTGGTGGGGTGGCCCTGTATGTCAGGGAGTGTTGCGAATGTCTTGAACTAAACGATGGTGACAATAGGGTTGAGTGTTTATGGGTAAGAACCAGGGAGAGGGCCAACAAGGCAGATATCGTAGTAGAAGTCTGTTATAGACCGCCCAACCAGGATGAGGAGGCAGATGAACTGTTCTACAAACTGCTAGGAGAAGTCTCAAGATCACGACGTCTTGCCCTCGTGGGGGACTTCAACTTGCCAGATATCTGCTTGGAATACAGCACAGCAGGGCGGGAACAGTCTAGAAGGTTCCTGGAGTGTGTTGAGGATAACTTCCTGACACAACTGGTGAAGGAGCCGACTAGGGAAGGTGCTCTGCTGGACCTGTTGTTTGTAAACAGGGAAGGGCTTGTGGGGGATGTGACGGTTGGAGACTGTCTTGGGAACAGTGACCATGAAATGATAGAGTTTTTGATTCTGGGAGGATCAAGGAGGTAGGTCAGCAGAACTGCTACCTTGGAATTCCGGAGGGCAGACTTTGGGCTTTTCAGGAGCCGGGTTGACAAAGTCCCTTGGGAGGCAGTCCCTCAGGGCAAAGGAGTCCAGGAAGCCTGGATGTTTTTCAAGAAGGAAGTCTTAAAGGCACAGGAGCAGGCTGTCCCTGTGTACTGAAAGATAAGCTATGAAGGAAAAAGACCGGCCTGGCTGAACAGAAGCTAGGCTTTCATCTTAGGGAGAAAAAGAGGATTTATGGCCTTTGGAAGAAAGGACAGGCCACTCATGAGAAATACAAAGAGGTAGTGAGGTTGTGTAGGGAAAAACATTAGAAGGACCAAAGCCCAGTGTCGTGGGACTGTTGAGGTGCTGGAGCATGTTCAGAGAAGGGCAATGAAGCTGGTGAGTGGTCTGGAGGACAAGTCTTATGAGGAACGGCTGAGGAAACTGGGGCTGTTTAGCCTGGAGAAGAGGAGGCTGAGGGGAGCCCTTATCGCTCTCTACAACTACCTGAAAGGAGGTTGTAGAGAGGTGAAGACTGACCTCTTCTCCCTAGTGACAAAAGATAGGACAAGAGGAAATGGGTTCAAGTTATGCCAGGCGAGGTTTAGATTGGGTATTAGGAATTTTTTTTTAACTGAAAGGGTTATCAAACATTGGAATAGGCTGCCCAGGGAGGTGGTGGATTCGCCATCCCTGGAGGTGTTTAAAAAAAGGGTAGATGTGGTACTTGGGGATATGGTTTAGGAGTGGTTTTTGTCAGGTTGATTATCTTAGAGGTCCCTTCCAACCTCAACAATTCTGATTCTATATCTAAAGAGCTAAGCCAGTATAATGAGGAGTACCAATGTAAGCACCAGTAAACAGAGAAAGCAGTGTTTTATCCTGTCACTGTTTGTGTGATGAGGGAACTATATGTTGTCCTTCGAGTTGGGCTGGGTCTTAGGACTCAGTGTGACCATATGTGAGTTCACAGATGTGCCTCATGCATTTGTCTTGGAAAGACTTTTACCATGTTCTTTTTATTTTTGCAATCAAGCTTTGAGAGAACAGAAAACTGCTTGAAGTGATGGCTCTGGCTTCCCAGAGGTACTATGCTGTCATGTCCAGTGCCCCTCTGAGACTTTAGGTGACTTAAATGTGTCACAGGACCCTGCCACTCTTTTCAGAGGCTTGTCACTTCAGCGTGGGATAGAAATGGAAACAGAAACTAAAAATGTTTAAGAATGATACACTGCAGTCTCTTCCTTTCTGTGTTTCTAATCCTTTAACTGTATGCAAACTCCTCTTCAAAGCCTGGGTTTCCAGCACAGAACAAGATCCCTATCAGTGCTGTGACATGGAAGACTCATTCTCTTAAAGGACCTTTGAAGCATGACAAGGTTTCTTTATTGGAGAATGCACTGGTGTGGCTCTTCTTTTGGCACACATAAGATTCTGGATTTCCAGTCCTTTTCACTTCTCCAACACATATTCCTGATGTGGCTTCCCATGTACTTTCAAGCTCAGGGCCTAAATAGTGAAACATTAATTATTTACGATCAAGAATAAAATGAGGTTCATAGTTCAGCCAGCTTCCTGTGCTTCTAGTCCTTCGTACTCCAGAGCCTGGGCTTTTCTGAGTTTTGTGTGCTCATGTGCTGCAGAAGCAGTAGTCTGTACTTACCTGTGTGCTTAATAGCAGCACTCCTATATTGTACAAACAGTGTGCAAAGGATTTGATAAACAGTCAGAAAGACACATGGGCCAGATATAGCCCTCATTCATCAGAGTGAGAAAAATGAAGTAACTCAGTTTGCAATGAAACTTTCTCGCTTTTGAACTAAGAATCCTGCTTTTGTTTCTTTTTTTTTTTTCTTGTCCTCCTATTGCTGTCCCTAGATTGTATGACTCTACAGCAGAGTATTTCAACTACCTCTTACAAGTAATGCATTCAGATTACAATTTTCCTAGAGAGGAAAGATGAAAATATATGGTGTGTCAAATCATATATTTTATCTGTCATCTAAACTGTACAATTTTGTAATATCCTTTTATATTTTATAACATTATCATGCATTTTAGATACTGTGCCATATATTTCAGACACCCGCTGTCTGTGATGTATTATGCCAGATCGACTCATGCTGTAACAACTTCTCAGTTATTTTTACCATCTTGTAAGATGATGGAAACTTGCAGCTCTTGGCTGTTGCTTGACTTGCCTTGTGTTACCTGGTAGAAGCCATGAGAACAGACAAATAGTCTTTTCCATAACCATGTGGCTAGAAAGAGTAACAGGAGGTGACCTGAATCAGAAAGAGGCTGTGCATCTGAAATAGTGGCTTATTCAGTTTCTTAGTTGCCAAGTATCCCAAAACAGACCTCTTGAAACTATTGTGCATCCTGTGCACTGTAAAGCAGTTATACTCTCTTGAGCTGATTCAGCACAATTTGCTGAGAGCTTAATTTGGCACGTAAGCCCTCTCTCATTTCTCTGTGGGAACAGGTGTGTGGTGTAGGTAGAGATGCTCATATGAAGCAGCTCTAGGACTTGTGCTGAATGCTGGACTCTTAGTCCATGTGAAGTGAGAGCAGCCTGATCTGTACAGTGCAGTACATGTGTATTGCATGGTCAAGTTCGGCTGCTGATTGTAGAAGCCACTATTTGTACAGGGCACGTAGCAAAGTTAATTGGCAGTGTTTTAAGCCCACTCTGCACAGGTGAAAGTGATCTGGCAGAGTAGAAGGCAAAGGGGAACAGATGTGAAAGGATATCTTATTGCTTTGCCTGGTGGTAGCCTTACTAGGAACTGGGGCAGCTTACCATCTCCTGGGTGTTCATCTCTGTTGACCAGTAGGAAAGGCAGAGCTCTGGTGCTGGATGAGACCCCAGACAGGTGCAGGGAGGCATGAGACTGAAAGTTCCTCGTGTCTGTAGCTCTGTTTATAGCCAGACAAATGATAAAGCTGGTCTGGCCTTTTGCGTATTGATCAATGTCTCCTGGTAACTTGAAATATTAATGTCTTTTAAGATTAATTGCCACAGGGAGATGTAGACAGCTTGAGACACAATAAACAGCAATTTGGCCCTTTCTCTAGGCAAATCTGAAATGCTTTTAAAGTCCTAAAACTCAATTTAAGATTCCTTTGTTTTAAAGCAAGTTTCTTCTTAATTTCACCCAGTTGGAAATATCAAGAAGAAAATGCAAGGTTAGGTATTTTTGACACATGAAGGTTCAAGAAGTACCCAGAATTCATTGAAAGATCAAGTTGCTGTAACATACCTGGCCAGTCTCCCATCTCAAGAGATGTGAATCAACACCATGGCTTTGGGATACTTTATTAGAATCCAATTGTACCACTGAAATGCTTGTCCACCTGTGGTTTAAACCTGGATATAATAGGTACAGATGATTCTATTTTCCTATATAAATTGCCATGTAATACACTGATGGGTAGATTTTAGCCATGGAGATAACAGAAGTTGTCATTTCCATTTTGTTCTTTCTAGAGAAAAAATGGTAGTGGATGGGAACATGTGATTTCAGGGGCCCACAGCAACACAGCCCTGGAGATAAGATGCCAGTAATGCTGACAGAGCAAGCACAGCTGAAGGGATAACGGGATGAGCTTTTTCTGCCAATCTGTTTGCATACCTCAGACAAATCTTGGCCCCACTCCTAGATGCTTTGTAGTAGAACAAACAGCTCTTCTCCTAGGAAAGACTGAACAAACCACCTGGCTGCTTCATGTGAATGGGTTGCAGATGTTAAGAGCCTTCAACAGCCTTTTATTTCATCTGGACTGTTAGAAAATTCTGCCTCCCTTCCCCACTCCTGTGGTCAACTGATGCACCACAGCTGACTCTGGACCCCATCCTCTCCTGTCCAAAAAGGACTTTTTGCTTCCATGTGACATTTCACAGACAGCTGCATTCTTCTCTGCAAGCTGCAAGTTCATACTTAGACTATTATTCACCCAGCTGAAAAATGAGAATTCAAATTGGAAGTGTTTAGTCGATTTCTAAATGTGTGCCCTGGAGGAGGTTCTCCATTTAGTGAAATCTGCCAGAAAGTAAAACAACAACTCAGAGACTCCCATATAGTCTCTGTGGGCAGGTGGGCTTTAGACAGCATGAAGATTAAACTGCAACACCTAATGTGATGATGCTTATTTATTATAACCAACGTAATTTTTTGAACCAGCTCCAGAATTTTACTTTCAAGGAAATTATAGCTTAATTTAAAATTAAAATAGATGAAGTTTATCTGGGGAATAGGTACCAGCTCACATCTACTCTTCTAACATAGATTATTTCATGCTGTTTAGGATGGCTAAATAAAAGAGCATGTAAATGTCCCCATTGATGTACATGTTATGGATATATATTGCACAAAGGAAAAAAAAAAAGTGCTTGAACAAGCAAATTCCTGAAATTAAAAGCTTTTGGCATGTGAGTAGGATATTGGTACTACTGGCAAAGGGTTAGGATAGCAAAACATCTCTGTATGTTTGTTCTTTTTCACAGACACTTTTCTTGCAACATCAGATACCAAGTTTTACCAGCTATCTTGTATGAAGATGGACATTTCATGATCAGGACTAAGTTGATAGATTTTTATAGCTCATGTTTGTAAAACTGCAAAATGAGCATGTCATAACCACTATATCACAGGACCAGTGGCACTATAAGGAAGGTGTAATGAGATAGCATTAGTGCTCTTCTTCCAGTGGGCTCTGAGGCTGTGATACCAAATGGAGATGGAAGTGGAGGGGTAAAGAGCTCTCACATGCTGCTGAGTAATAAGTGATACCGATGTATGAAATGGTTCATATGTGACACTTGTGTCGTCACTGCAAAGGGAGTTTGTACACCCCAGCCTACTGTGCCTGGCTGTTGAGGGGTACAACAGCTGGTGAGAATGGCCAAGGTGTAGGGAAATGACACCTTGGCTATGGTGTGGAGGGCAGGGAGATGAGCTCATGGCTGTATGCAGAGTCCTCGATCTTGTTTCCCCCCTTGGTGATCTCTTCTAATATAGCTCTGTTTTGGGGTATGCTCTGAGCAGACGCTTCATTATTATATTTTTACAAGTGCCTTTTGAAACTTATTAAGTGAATAGTAACAGGAAATTAAATGAGTTTTATGTTCCAACAGAAGCTGAGGCAAGATATTAATTTGACAGCTGGGCTCTGCCTCTATCGATTTTAAATTCCAAGTCTAAGTGCTGCACTTTGGGGCAGGGTACAGTGCACAGATGCTGAACCTCTGTTAACACGCAAAACTGTGCTCAACATTGACTGTGAAGTGACAGCTGACACCCTTGTCCTCATGATAATAACGCAGACCCTGCAAGCAACTGAACACCCCTGAATTCTGGGTCTGAATGCATTTAGCTTTGTGTATCTGAACATTTGCCGTGCTGGACTGGGATCTGTGACAGTTTTTCATCTGTTCAGGTTTCCAGGCTGTAACTAAGCAAAAGAAAATCTTGCTGTATCCCAAATGATGGTGAAAGTCTGGGTCTTGGACTGATTTCTGCTCTAAGGTTTTTCAGCAGATTCAAGTCTCCTCTCCCCCATGTCAACAAAATTTAGGCATTTAATCTTCCTGTGTGGTCTGAGGGGAAAGGTGGACACCTCTCAGAGGCTGTGCAGCATGTGTGGCTCTGAAATTATGCTGAAGGGAGATGAAAGTGTCTGTCTTAGGCTCAGTTGTAAAAGGGGCAGATGCGATTGTCTAGGATGGAGAGAGCAGACCTTGGGCAGCTGAGGTGCACAACTGCCCGTCGCCCTGGAGCAGTTATGGCTTTGCTAGGTTCTGTCTACCGCTCAACCCTAACCCTAAGTTTTGGCTCAGGCTGAGATGAAGACAGACCCCTACTTCTAGTCCACACCAGAAACTTCCACTCAGCATTGATCTCTTTGCTGCTCCAACTTGCCTTTGGCTGCCCAGTTCCAGCCCTACTCCAACAGGCAGGACATTGAATATCATTCAACTTTTGTAGGGAAAGTAACAGTACTCACAGGCTTATTCTCCTCTCCCTCGTGTTAGCAAGGTATAGCTCTGCAGAAATTCACTTGGTTGCACTGAGATCACCAGACCGGTCCTTTAATGAAAATCGGGATGTTTTCGTTTTATGGGAAGGGTTAATAAGGATCTGAAAATGTTGTTTAGTTATGCGGCATTATGTGGATGCGTAGCCGTTGGCCTTACAAGTCTGGGATGTAGGCAGCTGTCTGTGGAGTTTTTGCCTTACCTTTTCTTTCAAAAGCAGGGTTTCCTGCTGCACGCTCTGCAGGGATTTCCCTGCATGAATGCAGCCTCCATCTGTTCAGTGATACCAGCTCTCTAAGGCTTCTCTGGGGCAGCATAAGAGGAGCTGACTCTCAAGCATCATTGTGGTCCTTGTTTGAGTAAGTACCACTCATGTGAGCAAAGGTAATAGAAATTGTCTGTAATTCTTTAAGAAGGGCGACTCTGTGAATTAAAACCAAAAGTGGACCATGAGAGCTGAAATCTGGAGTAAATAATTTTGGCTTTCCAATAGACTGTGTGTTTTACTAGATCATTCCTTCAAGATCCCTAGTTTCAGCTTTTGCCATTTGCCAATGCACGTGGCTAGCAACAACACTCAAATTTACAGCCATCTTTCCTAAATGGCTGTCTGTCATCTTAGAAGATACCTTGCAGGACCTGGATCCCTGTGGTACTTTGTCCCGATCTGTTCTTGTTACAGTAAACGTTAAAGGATGTCAGACTAGCAGATTTTGCAATTTACACAAATTCTAGGAAGATTAAAAAATAAAACCGTTGTATGAACCCTCTACTGCAATTGATGTGGCAATTGCGTGCTGTATTAGAAAACAAGAGGGGGGCGGGGGGAGAAGTCTGCAGAGCTGTACTAAGGAAATCCAAACACAGTTTCCAAACAGCAATTAAGAAGACAAAAATAGAGAGCTAGTGGTTTCCCAGCTGCCAAATACTAAATACTATCCAGGGGTTATTGACTATCTGATTAGAATGAAATGGAGCTGAAATGCAATTGATTCAGGAATAAACAATGCATCTATTTAGGGTGATGGTCACAGAAAGCATAAGTGGTGAAAGAGTCCCCAGTCAATTTATCAGGGGTTTCTACAACAGTTGCTCATATATATTCAGTATCTTCTCTCAGAATACACCTTCTCTCTACTCTGTACAAAAATGCAGCTTCCTGCTCAATCTTCCTGAAATTGAAAAAGGCCCTGTACACATCACAGAAACGCGGTAATCTTATATCCAGCAAGGACTCTACTTAGAGCAAGGAAAATAGCATTAGCCTTAAAGCTAATTTGCTTGCTTGCTCTGTACCTCTCAGACTACTGGCTAAGGCAGTATTTTCTTGCTCTGTGAACATTCAGTTTACGTACCTTCACATAATCTTCTTTTCTTCCTTGTAAACAATCCGAAAGAACAGAGGGAGTTTAAGGGTCCATGCAAGATACTTCTTCCTTGCAACTCGTGTTCCTTCTTGTCTGGAAGACAGTTTTTCTTGGCTTATCCGTGTAAGACTCCAGAGTCCTCTTTCCTCTGTTCACATTGAGATTATCTTCCTCTTCTACAGGTCTGACTTCATGGCCTGCTTATGCTGCTCTTATAACCCTTGTGCCAACACCCTGGACTTGTGCAGCTGAAGTCATCTCACAAGATCCCACAGGAAAATAATTTCACCAAAGCACGTTTTCAGTTGCATCAGCTCAGGACTATCTTTTTCAGCATCAGTGACTGGCTTAAGCCATTTAAGTAACTACAACATAAGACTTCCAGGAACACTATTGCTACCTGATTTTCCTGAGAAGCAAGCAGTCTCTAAGTGGTGTAGGTGTATTGAGCTTTATTTAGTAGCAACAGATTCGATTGCTCTATATTTTCCCTATCTGATTTTATCAGGAACAGGTCTACTTTAAGCTTTGTGTCTATCAAGCTACATTTGGACAGCTAAAGAAGGCAAAGGTCTCTTGGTGAGGTATTTCTCAGCTTTACATGGCCACTTGTATATTTATTTTTAAATTGATTGGCATTCTCATCTGCTGGCCCATAAGCTCCTGGGCTTAGTTTATGCTAATGACTGACAAGTTTTGCAATTCATCAAGAGCAAAGAACAGACTGTATTTGGTGAAGAGTTCTGCTAGCAATCTGTATTACTCTCTCCCCAGTCTGTTTTCTTTTGGGTAGGGAAGAATTGGAAAATTTATGCTTAAAATCTTAGCATATCCCAGTAGTTTAGAAGGGGCTCTGGGCTACCGTTGTTGTTAGTATTTTCTCCCACACAAACAAAATGGAAAAAAAAGATGCTTTTTACCTTGTATACCTTGACCCGTTGGCTTGTGATTTGAGTGAAAAATAGGAGTCTTAAAAACTGTAACAAGATCTAGTTTTGCCCATACAAAAAATCAAGCACAGTTTTGGTAAGACACCGATTTAGAAAAGTGGATCATAGATAGCAAATAGCTGGGTGATTTGCTGGTGGGTAACAAAGGAAATGTAATCTATCCATAGGTAGTGAAATCATAAACTGAAGTGAGGCCTTGGTTTTATTACCTTTGAGGCATTAAGGAGGTAAAGATAAGTTTAGAGGGTAAACTGTACATGACAGTAGAGAATTATTTTGATCTAATGTAGGGAGATGTATAGGTATTAAACACTCAAAGATAAAATTAACGTACATATACGGTTTTATTTTCTTTTTTATTAATTTTTTTTTTGGCAGAGATTTTAATTAACCACTGGGAAAATTTATACAGCTCTGTGATGTAATCTGTATCTCTTGAAGTCTTTACCTGAAAAGCTTTCTAAAATATATGTAATTTTAAAAAAAAAATAGTTATAAGCTCTGTAAAGGAACCACTTGGTGAAATTTTATGGCTTGCATAAGTCAGACTACAGAATCATAAAGGCGCTTGTCAGTCTTTAAGTTTGGACTATGAAACTACAGTCATAGGGGCTGAATTAACTGACTTCATTTAGTCCAAAATGTTGTTCCCAGAACCTTCCCAGGTCAGAGCTTGTCATAAATGGAGACTCAGCATTGAATGGAACAGAAAGAAATGCTTATTTCTGGGGCTTTTCAGGAGTTAAGTTAATAGGAAGATCACAGGGAATTATAACCATTGTATAACATTTTGGGAAAAGAAGCATAGGTCTCAGGGTCTTATAGCCCTTGGTCTTCCTTTAGCTGCCTCCACCTCATCCTGTGGAAGGATCGTCTGCTGAATGCTGAACCTACAAATGTACTCAGGAGAGCAACAAGCTGAATCCCCCCTCAATAAGCAGAGCGATAACCACCGTTCAGATTTTAAACAGACTGCATCTGTGAGCTCCTTCTTTCCAAGTCTCTCTGTTGGTTTCTGTGTTGTGGACTGGGAGAAGAGGCAAGTTTGGAGTCAGCTGAGCTCCATAAGCAGTGTGCAGTGAGGACCCAGGGAGGTCTGAGGCTTTGCCCTGGGAGGAGGGCCTAGAGGGGTTGTGCGCTGGTACTCAGAAAGTATAATTTCAAGTTGAGAAACCGTAAGGGAGAGTGAAAGGGGGGGACCTTATTTGTAACTGGTTTGTGTCTGTGCATGCCAATGGCATCTGCTGATCATCCCAGTTAGGCAGGACCCGTCACACTTTCCCTTATGTGTATTTTGTTGAGTTTGTTTCAAGAACAAGAATTAACTTATTGAACATTATTCCTGAGCCCAAACCCATTAATTAATAAACTCTTTGCACCTGAGACGTAGGTACATTAAAAGACTTGAGAAACTGGAGTAATTTAATTGGGCCTTAAAATGGACTTCAGACTTTTTGTGCCTTATGAAGGCCTCCTCTGCTTATGAAGCAGCATAAAAAGGTTTCCTTTCAATAAGAATATGTTATTTTATTTTTAACAAGAAAAACTTCTGGTACCATGCAGAGACTTTTTAAGCATTATTCTCTCTGAAGGACTTTACTGGATGCAAAAGAAAGAAAAAGCAGCTTTTCCAAACTGGAAAAAAAAAAGATCACTTTTGAATTCCAAGTATTTTAATGTTTCTGTTTTGCTTTCTTTTCATCTATGCTTAATAATATCAGACAGGATTTCTATAACGTGGTTGCTATGGTAAAAGCAGACCTGTGTCCCATCACACAAACCTTGAACCACGATTAACTGTTTAATGTTATTGGAGCAAAGGAAGATATGAATAGCATGTTAACACATTCAGAACCAGCAGCCTTTCATCTTAATGGTGCTAGGCAGAGATTTTCCCTTTCATTAGGCAGATTTAGGGCTGTTCTTTAGTGCACATCAGGTAGCCAGATGGATACTGACAATGCTTTTCAGGCCATCTTGCTGAACTTATAAATTCATGCATTTGAGGGCCAGAAAGAGATCTGTCTAATATTCTGTCTGACATGTTTAATTTAGGTTATACAGTTTAAATGAAAGAAAAATGATAACCTATGTTTAAATGATCGCTTTTCTCAAGAAATACATCCAAACTAATTTTTAAGACTTCAAATGTTGGAGCATTCATTGTGTCCCTTAGAAAGAAGAAAAAAAAAACCCACCCACAAAAACCCAACACCATCACACCCCCACCCCCTCCCTGAGTCACTATTATGCTGTTTAATTAACCCGAGAGCTAAAGGAATGAAGGCAAAATGTTGGGGTTTTTTTATTACAGTTTCTGCCAGTTGGTCTTTTTGGGCCTCTGTTACCTAGACTTTTTACCAAGACAACCTAACGGCTTCCCGTCCTTTCTGGTTGCTTTTCTGTATGCAAACCTGCAAGGGATATCAGTACAATGAGAGCAGACTGGGACTTTGTTGCGGTGGATGGCTTTCCACTATGCAAAAAGAGATGGTCTCTGCCCTTGGATGCTTATACATCAGGGACAGTAATCGATCTTAGTGAACAAAATAAATCGCTGTTGTCAGTTGCAGTATCAGGATGCTGACAGCTGATTTTATTGTTGGTGGGGTTTTTGTTCATTTGTTTTTAATATGTATGTTGAATTTATTTAAGAAAAAAACAACTAATGAGCTGAGGAGATTCATTTATGCCAAATTTTCAGATGGTATGGATCAGTACAGCACCACAGATTGCAATGAGGTGACACAAATTTCAGTTAGCTAAAGATTTCGCCCCTCTCCTCTTTGAGGAGGTAACACCTTTTGAAAAAATAAGATTAAATGCTTTTCAAACTAATTTATTTAAAATTAGTGTAAATTCACAGGAGAAGTTGGCTAGGTACCCATAGGTGACCAGACATTTTGCATGGGTTTAGCCCTTTAATATAAAATAACAGATTCTCCTAGTGTATAGCCAAATTTCTTATTTTCAGAGGTGTATATCTTTCTTTCTTTATACATTTAATCATCTTTGAATAGAACACTGATCTTCCTGAATGACGTAAAAATTGCAGCCTCCACTGGTGATATCTTTCTTCATGTTCCACCCTTTGAAATGGGATTAATTGTTTAGTGTTGTAGTCTCTAAAAGACCACTTTGAATACTTTCTCTGATTATATGTTTTTATCTCTCTTCATATCAGTCCCCCAGCTTTATTGCTTTTTTTACACAGATTTATTCCACTTCTACTTGTGGAACTTTGCTTCAAGTGTGTTCAATGAACTCCTCTCTAACTGTTTATTTCTGCATTTGATTAGTAATTAATGCTGGGCAAGTTTTTCACCGCTTAACTGCAAACCCTGTTGAGCAGTCTGCAGCTGAAGGATCAGCTGAAATAACTGGTCTTAGACTGTATTTGCCAAAGAGTGAAGAACTAGGACAAGGAGAAGGGAAAGGGGAGGCATAATACAAATTCTATAAGGAACAGGTGGAAACAAGGCAGAAAAGGGCAGGGTGAAAACCAAACACAGGTGAACTGTGGTTAGGAGGGGAATTCATTCTTTAACTACTTTTTCTTCTAAGTGGAAAAGACTCTGGAGACTTTAAAACAGTGGTGGCTCCTCTGAGTGAGTCCAGTCAGTTGTGTTCCATCAAGGTCCGTTTGCCCGGAGTGCTGGATCGATATTTTCAGGCAAGGGCAAGTAAAGCTGCAGAAAAGTATTATTTTCATCTTTCAATAACCACTGGGTAGTGAACAGGGGCCCAAGTAGGATGAGACAGTGACTGTGACCGTGTGCTTAGGCCATCTGTATATATGAGTGCGAGAAACATGCTGGGGATTCGTAGTATGTTTATTCATTAGTATTCTTTGGCACTTTTTTTTTAGCAAGGGGTTCGTGAGTACTGAACGTGGGGATTATCCAGATTGTTTCACTGCTAACACATGCCCTGGAAGTTTTGGCTTGTGCTGACTTGCAGTCTCCACAATAATGGTCAGGCACAGTTTGCTGGGACAGACTGTGCCAAGTACCGTTTCAGCAGTATGGCCACAACACTGTCAGCTTTGGATTCTTCCACCCTCTGCAGACCTCCAATCCCATCCCAGGAGGCTCTATGCCTTCAGGCCCCTGTACATGCCCTCATGCCACCACCTGGGCATGCAAAACATACCCTTTATTTTCTACTGTAAGAAATATCTTTATACTTGATTCTTCGGATGGGCTGCAATGCAAACATCCTTGTATTTCAGACACTTCAAACTGGAAAAAAAAAAGAAATTAAGCAATAATTGTGTCTTATGTGTCACGTGATGTGCTCTGTGGCCCTAAGAGACCCAAGGCCAAGTGCCATGAAGTGTGGACACCTACATGCAGCCAGTCTATATTATTTGGCTTTAGGATTGCTTTATTTAGCAGTATGGACATACCCACTGCCTTAAATTGTGGTCCAAACTTTGGAAATACAAGAGGAAGATTAACTTCCTTTTCTTCCGATTGTAATGTATGAGGGCTGGGTTGTGCTGATATTTTTATCTGCTGATTATTCCTGCCCATGCAGAAGAAATGTTAGTCTCTAAGTTATTTCAGAAATACCACAGTGGTTGCAAGACTCTATCAGCTCAGAGATGAAGGAAACACCTGTACACACACACTTACATGCATGCATCCGTACTTTCTCCGGTTGCACTCAATACCATTTCAATGTACCTCTGGGTCTGGTCTTGGCAGTCTGGCAGGAGCTTGCTAAAAAGCCTGTAATGGTAAAAGTGTCAGCTTGTGACTGCAAACATCTCTGTTATGCTACTGTTAGAAGACCAAGGCTGGTCTAGCAATGTAGAAAGCAAAGATTCAGAGGAGCAATTAAGGGAAAGCAGTCCAGAAAAACGTTATAGGAATTCCTTCACTCAGGAGAGAGGCCTTGATTTTTTTTCCTTTACATTTTCAGTCATCTAAATCAAGGCAGGTACCCTTAGTACCCTTGCACAATATCCTTAGCTGTGCAAGAGGAATATAAGAAGAAATGGGGAGGAAAATTATTTTAGGAGCAGTATAAATAAGCCTAAGCCAAGGCAATAACAGATGTACCACCACGCTTCATACTGATGACAGTGCAGTTGGGTGAAAGGCCTATTAGCTCACACTGGTGAATGAACAGAAGGACTGTCTCATTAAGCTTGGGCTTTGGGAAGAGTTAAAGGACATTATTAAATCACAGAGGTAAAAAAAGGCCCTAGGACAAAGGTGTGAGAACAGGTGGGGATTTCATAAAAGAAGAAGGATGATATGAGGAAAACTTGCTTGATACTTTAATACTAGTGCAGCATTGCAGGGGAAAACTAAAAAATAGCTGAGAAATCGTTCACCACAAGATGGCAAACAGTCACAGTTTCAAGACTATCTCAGCTGGAGAAGGCTGCCCTAGCGTGTACCCTGCTTCCCTTCTCAGGCTAATTATGGATCTTTCCAGAGGCAATTCCCGTAAAGCAATTAGGATAGTCGTACACTGAGCGGTTCGGTGGTATTGATGCAGTGTGAAGCTCACAGAGCATCCCGGTAAGTGAGTCAGTATTAAGCAAGGGCTTAGTTCGAAGGCACTGAAGCCAGTGAAGTCACTGACGCTAAATTCAATGGGCTTTTGATTGGCTCCTCAGCAGCCCAGCAAAGCACGTTCAGCAGTCACTGTGCCACTGGAGGAGTTTCCAGTAAGACGTACGTTTGGCTAAGGGTACCCTTAATCTGAAAACCCACCATTAGCTGTGCTTACCAGGAAGGTTTCATTTGACTTGCAGTCTGTGTTGTTTTGCAGCGAAAGGTGCCCAAGGCAATGGATGGTGTTTATTAGTGTTGTGGCTGCAAGGATCCATTGCCCTGGCTTGAGGAAGTGGAGCTGCTCAGCTATACAAGCTATGCTCCCCTTACTGCTGGTTGGCAAAAAAATGTCTTCTGTACCTCCTATGGATACATTTCAGTGCAAGCTTACACAGAAACTGATGTACAGTTATGAGGTCTGTGCGTACTTACAGCGGGAAGCAGCGAGTTCGCTGTTGTGTTGAGAAATATGTGTTAAAATACATGCAAAGAAAGCAAAATGAGCTGTCTTCTCCCCGCGCTCTGAAAATCTCTGTTAAAAGATTAAAAATATCATCAAAAAGCATAGTCTGACATGAGACACATGGAGCGAGGTGTCATTCTCAGATGAGGATTAAATACCTTACACTTAAGTTCAATAATAATAAATACATTAAAAAACCCAAACATTGTCCTAACCCTCTACTATTCCCAGGTGCAGAGCACAGCTGCATGTTTAAATCTCCAGCAAACTACTCTCTGCCTGAAATGAACTTGCCATCTGCCTGGTGCCTTTGCCTGGCCACTAAATCAGGCAGTAATGGCCATCTCCAGATCACACTGTGGGATTAGACAGGATCTCCCTTGCTACCACCACCACTGGGTTTTCTTCTGCTCCGTAATGCCTGGCAACTGAGATGTTAAGTTTGCTACTCAGCCAAGAAACCACCTCCACGTATGCTGACCAAGCAGCTGTCTGGCTTGGGAGGATGATATGGTTTTAATTTTGTTTTCCTCCAGCTTTGAGTTTTACTATCCAGGGACTGGCAGCAGCCAGCTTTTATCCCACTGGTGTGGACCATACTTCTAAACAGACTTTGGAAGAAGCCCAGGTCTCTGAACAGAAGGGCAAGGGTAAGACACTGACAAAAGAGCGGCGAGGGGAGAAGGAGAATGAGCCAGCTCACAGGTCCTCCAGAGCCACTGCCTCACCACGGGGTTATTAGCACAAACCACTCGTGTAACTTGTCAGGTCAGGAGGTCTTTTGCCTCCAAACACTGAGAAAGAGGCTACGAAGCAAAGAAACAAAAGCTCACTGTTTGGATGACTACAAGTATTTAAATTTATTATGAAGGCTTCCACTTGCCAAACTCTTTCCCGCAGACCGCCATGGTGGCAGTGGTAGAGTCCGCCTCTGAAGGAATGATCGATTCACAAACAAGGGCTAATTTTCTCTGCTGCAGTTGGAGGATGTTTAAACTACGCTGCTGATAATAAGGTTTGAGTGCAACAGGAGAGACGAGATGTCAATAGCATTACAATAACAGTGAGGCACTGCAGCAAGCAAGGCTTTTTGTCTGATAAAGTGCAGTTTCCTGGGAGAAGTTGGAGGCTCTGAAATAAGCATGGTATGAGATTGCCACTGCTGACTGTCAATTTATTAACTCCGTGTAGCCTCCTGGAGACCTTAAATGTTTCTTGCAAAGCAGAATTTACACTTTAGTGCATATTACTAAAATATATAACTTATATTTAGATGGCATCTTTCATCTTGAAGGGACCCTAAGCTCTTTGCAGATTGCCTGTAATGGAATCACTCAGCCACCAGTGACATATCCTCATCTCTGGGGCATAATGAAGAAAAAAAAACTGTTATAGGGAGAAAAGAGTAACTTCTATTGGAAGCCCATTGGAATTCAGGGAGCTAGAAGGTAATTATGCCAAAATGAAGATGGTTGCAAACGGAGCTGCAAAGGATAGTTAATTCTTTGGGAATAAGAAGCCAGAGTCCCCCCCGCTACAGCTCACTGTGCTTTTTGCTGAGGCAGGAGAACAGCAGTAGCAAATGCACCACTGTAACCCCATCTGGGAGGATTTTTCACCTCGGTAATCCTCCGGGCCAAAGCCTACGGCCCCTCTGGGGTTTGTTGACGTGAGCATGCAGCAGTCAGCTGAAATGTCTGTCATTAGTAAGGAAGGAGAGAGCCAAGCCTTTCCCAGGCGCAGACGGGAAGGTTTGTGCAGTGAGGCAACAGCCCATGTCCAGGGATGTCCCTGCAGCCCTCGGAGGTCAGTGCGACTGCTGCCCCCCTCCCCACCACACAAGCCGCAGGTCAGGGGGCATGGCCTCCGGCGTGCCCCGGCGTCTGCCCGCTCGGGACCACAGCGCATTACTCAGCAGAGTGCTTTGCCATCTGCTGTGCTAAATTCAGCCCCTTAAAATGAGTTTGATAATGCAAGTGGTGACCTTAAACATGTGAGGGCAGGACTGGGCAGGAATGCCATTTATGAGTTTCTGAACCCTGCAAATGACACCCAAGGCAGCCCAAATTACACATATCTATATCCTTGATGCAAGGTATATTTTGTAATGGTGATAATAACAATTAGATTGGTTTGGGCAAAATGACTGTAACTGCATAGCTTTCCTGTTTGTTCCTGCTGCTAAAACTTCACCAGATCCCATTTGTTGCATGTTTCATAAATACTGAGAGCACAGAGTGCTGGAGCAACGGTTTGTCCTTGTAAGTTTGAATTACCTTGTCCTCAGGTTTCAGAGGGAGACGGTGCCAGTCTGACATTTAGTCTATCTTGGCAGTAGAATTTGCAGCTTTTGAGAAAAAAAGAGGCAGTCTGAATGAACAGGATTTCTGTGATTTTGTGTCTTGACAGTTGCTAGAGAATCAAGTGCTAGGTGACGTTTTTTGCTGGGGATGGTTAGTTTTTTTTCCCCAGTCAAATATATTTATTTTAAAACGAGGTTTTCCCCATTTGTTTTACTTAATTTTTGCTGTATCAATATAAACACTTGCTTCTCCTTTCTGAAAAAATCAAAATGCTTGATATCTGTTTGGACATTTTAAAAATTAAACTTTCCAATATTTGAATGACTGTTAATACTCTCTTCTACATCTTACCTTAAATGTTTAGAACAATCTCTAAAACAAAACATTGACTTGGTTCAGCCTTTAATGAATTTCTTAGATCAACTTTTTGGTTCAATGGAAAAATGAACATGTGTCTCAGACTTAGCAAAGCAGTTTCCCTGATGTTTTGGGACTTACAGAAAGCATGAAAAAGCAAGAATCTGCACAGCAGTATCAGAAATCAAAATCAAGACTAGATGGCTGTTTTCTGCACAATATTTCCATCACAGACTTTTGGAGTACTATGAGTCCATGATACTAAGTGAGTGAATATCCCAACAGTGAAACCTTAAGTTATTTGTAATAAAAATTAATCTGAGTGGAAGAAAATCACGCATGTCCCTCCCTGCTCCTGACTAATTTCTCATATAAAGCAACTCTCGACTATACTTAGTTGGGAAGGATAATCTTGTGACTGACAAAAAGCTGCTAATTCCCTTCTAGCTACCCCCAGAAATGTGACATGCTGAAATAAGATGAAGAAAAACTTATTCTGGCTAGAAGCATAAATTATTTATCATTTCATCACTTCAGGCTTCACCCTCAATAGCTTGTTTTGCTGTGGTTACACGCCCTATTTTGGCTTTCTCTCTTGCTAATACTAGCATTCTCTAACATCGTGTTTCACTGCTGCCAGCACTTGTTTCAGGAGCAGCACGGTGCCAAATCCCTAGAAATACAGCTGCAACACACAGTTCATAGTTACACAGCTCTTGAATGTGGAAAGACTGTAAATTTATATTTATGTGTCATTGTCTTGTTTGAAATCTAGAGATAGAATAAAAAAGATCCCCTGAGATTTCTTCGATTCTGGTTTGCCCTGGGCTGGAGCAGGAGATGGGCCCCACAGTATTGTTTTCTGTGTTTGGTTCATTCTGTTTTTAAGGATCCAGGTAATGGGTCTTCCATCACTCTCCTTAAGAGCCAATTCCAACCCAGACATTTTAACAGGCTGCTTGCACTGCAAGAGACTGAAAGCCCTGCAGATGAGTTCTCCTGAATAGCACCAGGCACATGAGCTATCGCTGCTCACCATTAGGAAACATGCACGGATGTCCAGCTTCAGTTTCCCTGTACATTACGAGCACTAGAAGCGATTCCTGCCTCTCTTGGTGCTTCCTTTTAGCCTTCCCCCACCACTCTCCACCGTTACATTGCAATGTCATGTGCTGAAGCACCACTGGAGTGGGTTCCTGAGGTAACACCGGGAGGCAGAGAGGGAGAGAGAGACGTTTATGACATTCTCTATCCTTCTAAGCAGCTTTTATCTCTGCAGTTAATAAAACACTAGCATGGGCAAAAGAAGAGATAAGGAGGCTGCAGACCTGTAAGGCTCACTCTTTTAGGATCCACATTTCTTTTGAGTCCTCATAAATGCCTTGAAAAAGGGAACTGAACAGCTTTCTGTATGAGCAAACGATTCAGGCCTTTTGAGATTCCTGGATGAGCGGCTGTAAGGAAATTATTTACCATATTTTCCAGTCCCACGTAGGTCAGTCAAGCTCTGTATTGACTGAGCCCTGGAGATTTCACAATGTCAAACTTTTGGCTCAAACTGAGGTTGTGATTTCACATTGCTTTTTGATATTGCCTGAAAAGAACGGTTAAGTTCTGATATGGTGCTTTGGCATTTGTCAGAATTTCAGGCAACTATTTCCACTGTTTTTCCCACCTAGACAGTGCATAAAGAGGTCACCTATTAAGATTTTTTTTCCATGTAACTGTTTTGGGTTTTACAAATTACACTGGAGAATTGTACTCTTGTCTTGACTAGGAACAGCCTAGAAACAGGATTAGCTGATAGCTGTCCTCCTTCTCAAAACTGAGCATGTGTAAATATGAGATTATTTGGGACTTCAGAATTCTTGAGGTTGACTGGAGGGTGTAAATGCAACAGAAGGTTGGTCAACAGAAGACTTTTGCTAATATCAGCTGGAAAAGTAGCTGTACTGACCATGTTTAAACACTTCGCTGAATCCACCCTGGTGAGAAGTGACCCATAATTTCAAAAGTAGATTGCAATTTTCCCTACCCAAAAGCATGTGCTGAGGGTGTGGGCATGCCATTCTTTGTGACAGGGGAAGGCAAGTCATTTGGAAAGTGCAGTTCTCTCTTTTGCAGTCAGTAGCAATTTGTCCTTGCTGCGCCCTTCACACTTTCTGCCTCGGTTCTCGGAGATTATGTACGCTGCTGTAGCTCCAATTTTTGACCAGTAAGGAGACAAGTAGGCCAAATTTATAGTATGTTAGACAATATGATATGTTACACAAGTTAACAGAAGATGCATTTGCTCTTTGGACAGATCTTTAAAAATGGCTCAGAATAATTCAATTTTTCTGATATATAGCTAATGGTTTAGATTCAGAATCAGTTGCCGGCTGTCAGATTATGTTTTTGACTAAAAATAACCTGCTTCCTACTATATTTCTGTTGTGGGGCACAAATATAGCAGCTTTGTGGCGTCAAGTCACCTTACAGAGTGGTTGGGTGTATTGTGAGAACAATGGTTGATGGGTATTTTGAGGTGGGTTGGATTAAATATTGTTCTTGCTCTTTTTCATTGTTTTATCTATTTTCAAATTCTGATGAGTAGCATGAGTGATAATTACAGAATTTCAGTATTTATAGGAAACTGTCAGTTTATAAGTATGCAACTCTGCAGATGATTTCATCTGTGACAGCACTTATTAAGCAAAAAAAATAGTGATATTCTACAAATAAAGAAATTAGGCAATTTTCACTACCTTTTTTATTATTATTATTCAAAAGATGGATAAATACAGTATAGCTTAGCTGTATAAATAGCATCCTTCACATGCATGGCACAAAAGGACTTTAGGGAGAGAAGAAAAAAAGAGACAAAGGATTTATGGTACCTGGTACTGCAAGTCTTAACCCAAATAGGTAAGAAGATATAATTTATGGAAATAGATGAGGCTTAAGGTAAAGTAAGATGAGCTTTTAATAATACAATAATGAAATTGTAGAAAGGCCTCTACATTGGTGCTAAATGAAATCGGAAAAGTTGAACAGTTACGTCACCTGACATGTAAGACCACCCCCTGTAACAGTCCTTACCCCACTTCTGGTGACTTGCCACAATGAAACATAACTGAGAAGAGCCCAGGCTTGAGGGAGGTTGAAGAGATGGGGTAGCCTAGGGCTGAAAGCTGGGAGAAGGGGAGACGGGAGCAGGGATACTCACAGAAGTGGGAAATGACAGGGACAGAGGTGACCAGGGGGACGAACAATTAGTAGACAGATATGCAATACTTTTTATTACTTCTGAAACATTAACATATTTTCCACCTAGGGGCTGAGCTGAATTAGCCTGGTTAATAGCTAGTATGATTTTACTGAGTAGAGGTATTTCTCCTGGAGTAACCTCCAAAATAAATATGGATCTTCATGACAAATTTGTACAAGAATAACATCAGAGGGTTATGCCCAGCATAGAGCAGTGTGACATATGTGAGCAGAGCAAATGAGCGTATCGAAAAATTTCTCTGTCCATTCACTTCGATTTTCCACATCTGCTAAATGGAAGGAATTTGTGTTAGCCAAGAAAAAGAGTAATGGTCTGTTGGTTTGTTTTGCTGGATTTAGTCTCGCATTTCTCTTTTCAGAGGTGAGGATGCAGGTAGTTTTAATTTCCTTTTCCAACTTCCATGAACACTCCTGAGCTCTGTGTGATTTTTCTCCATGCAAGACTGATGGATGACAATACACCTGACAATGGACTTAATGAGGCGAAAGTCCTATTAGCCTACTGTAGTCTAAGTGGGGAGTTTGATATATAGAGACGACACTATGCAAGACTAGGGTCAAAAACATCTTTTAATTTTTCAATGTCCAGATCTTCTAAACTGCAGCAAAACCAAGCTTGGAACGAAAAGAAATGGGACCTGTATTCTCCAGAGTGACTAAGGACTTTGGTTGTCTGAACTGACTACCTGAAAAGAGCTGTTTTTTTTTCAGAGAGGGAATAGCTTCAAGTCTTACATCTTTTCATTCATTTTAATGAAAAATAGCCAAATAGCCCAGTTATTTATTTTGTCTTAATTTTTCACAAGGTTAAAACTTGATGTATCCCGCCTTCTGATGTATCCCATCCAGGGTAATGAGGCCTGTAGACAATGCTGTGGGGCCAGCCAGAATTTGGGTGGCCTGCCTTCTTCTGGTTGCTTGCTGGTGATACTGGAGTTTACCCAGCACCCTCCTTTCAGCTGTGACTGTGTCTCTCATGGCTGAGCAGGAGCACAACTGCTGTGAAATGTATTTAGGAACAGGCAGAATGATTTATGTTATGAATCATGACAAGCGTGATGAGTTCACTTTCTGTATTATAGCACCACTTATGCAGTACAAGCACCAGTTTCCTACTACGGTGCCAGCAGCTCAATGATGTGATGCTCTATTTCAAGATCTTACAGCTTTGTGGGCAGTGTGCTGGGCACCTGCAGCGTTACCTTCTCCAGTGGAGACATGTTTACCCTGAACTACTGCCTCACTTGTTTTTCCTGTTCCCTGAAATTTGAGTTTGGTCTCTGTCCTCTGGCACGTGCTCTCTCTGCCCGCCCGAGGGTTGTCAAGTTGGGCCAGATTTCTGTCTGGGATGATGCAGGTCCCCCCACACCTCTCTCCCAATACTTAAAGCTAAATGAGCTGGACGAAGATGCTGGGCTGCTCGGAGAGTGAGACTTTATTTGCTTCGAATAGGTAACAGCTTGGTTCAGCACTGAAACTCAGATTTTTTCTTTTAATTTAATTTGGCATGTTAGTTTTTTTTTTTTTTAAATCTACTATCTCACTATTTTTGGAATGCAGCTAAATTCAGTGAAGTCTCATGGCACTGCATTTACAAGCCAGTTACAGGAGCCTAAGAAGATAAGAAAAGGATTTCCCAATACAGGAGGTCTGCTCATCAAGGCATTTTCTTCCACAACGCTATGGGAGAAAACCGTATGGAGGCAAATCTGGAATTAAAATAAAAATAATTGTGCAATCATTACTTTTATGATCATATAGTCCTTCTCACCTTTAGGCTGACATTACGCATGTAAAATAGGATGGCAGTAGCCTTAAAGTTGAAACATCACACGACAAGGAAAGGGCTCCATTCCTCGGCTGTCGAGAATGACTCCAGTGAAATCAGTCACTACCACAAGAAACATGTTAGGTCTCCTGGTGCCTATTTCTGCCCCAGGCAGGGAAGAGCAAGGAACACTATAGAACATCATAGGGCACATTCAGTTTGGTCCTAGCCCCTGCTCTTTGCTGGAGGTCTCACTTACTTGTATATTCTTCCTGGATTCCCCCTGGTTGCTTTATTCCATATTTTCAGTCATTTTCCCTAATGAAACAATCTAGCAGAACTAATCCAAACATGGTCTTAATTAATCAACATTTGGCAGTCTATAACTCCACGCTCCAGTCCAAATTACTTGTGACAACTTTCTTAATGCACAACCAAAATATCTGCAGGGAGTCTCCGCCTCAATCAGCTGGCTGACTAGCACGTCTTCAATTTATTTAATATATTTTAATAAAGCTGCAATAAACCTTTTCTCCCTAGTTGCCCACAGAGCATTTTACAGCAGAAAAATAACATTATGTCATCTTTAACTCACTTTAAAAAACCCACAACCTTTTATCATAGAGTGATGTCTTGCTTGGGTCACAAAGGCAGAAAAGGAAGTCACTGAACTGAAGAACATGCAGGTGCTGGTCATAAGAAAAGGCTGAAACCGAGCATCTGACAAATAAATACTTTCAGGTTTGTTTAGTGCTCAATGTGACCCAGTGGTAAGTTTGTAGGTAAAACCCAACTTACTTCCATCCTGAGCCTGCTGGTTTCTGGCAGCCTGAGAGAATAGGGGAAGAAAAAAATAAACCTCTTCCTGATCAGTTAGACATTCAGTTCTGCTGTCATGCTTGAGGAGAAGAAAGTTGGTCCACTGCAAGTTTTATGAACAGAAGTAATTCAGTCTTCTTTTCAGTTGCAACCTCTCTTTTCAGTTCTGGTTGCATTTTGTTAAGGTGAAGACACAGTTGTCTCATCGTGTGGTGCGAGTTATTTGTACTCTAAACTCTGAGGCAGATACATACTTGAGAATTGAAATTCCGTGTTGGATCCAGACCTGAATTTAACAGACAATTCCTCTCTTTCAGAAAGGCTTAAATCCAGTCACTAGATCTAAGCACTCCTCACCTAGGAAAGACCTGATATACTGATGTGAACATGGATGCATTGTCACAGCTTCCCTAGTCTGCAGAGGATCTGCAGGAGGACAAAGACAAGAGCTTATCAGTACTGTGTTCCACAGGTGAGGAAATCAAACTCTGAAGAAAATTTCTTATGTGACATCATACAAATCACAAATGTTTTCTACCCTTTACTTCCTTATCTATAAAATAAAATTCCTAACTATTCCTCATCTTAGTGAGGACTTCAATGACTTTGTGCAGTGCTGGTGTGGTGGAAGCTACTTGTGTAGACAGGATGTTTGTTATCTGGTTTAGAAAGTGTTACGTATGTTATTTCTATGGGTTTCTGTGTTCTAAGTCCTGTGACTTAGTTTTTTCAGTTGGACCCCCATCTTCCTGCACAAGTTCAGGTACAGAGATAATTGACAGCACAGTTTAATTTGTCCGGACATCCAAGAACTTGATAGCTTAATGAATTCAGGTGTCATAGGATCTATGAATCCAAAGATGAGCAGAGTTTGGAGAGAGAGAGCAGTGGCACTGAATCTGTGGGTATGGCCTGTGCAGGGCAGGGTGCTCTCTGGGCATCTCAAAGGCTGCTCATGGTTGCTGGATTGCAAGGGGAGAAGCAGGGAAGCTACTTTAACAAACATCAGGGGGAAGAAAGTTGGTATTGTATGCCTCTGCACTGAGTTCTCCAGGAAATGTCATGGCTGGGACTGGGCGCTCAGTGAAGACAAGTTCAATTTCTGCCCTGAGGAAAGACTGCTTGGAAGCAGCTTGGCTTCAGCCATTGACCATTCATTAAAAAAAAACTATTGGTTAGGAAACATGTCTTGTGTTAATCTATCCTTGCTCTGCAGTGCCAGGAGGGTTTGTACTACTTCTCAGAAAGTTATTGAAAAGGGGGGAAAGGCAAGAGAGGTGAGTACTGATACACACATGTGATTGAGTGGAATTTTGGTTAAGCAATCACCCCACATTTCCCTAGGTGATGTTTGCAGCCCTGTCTATTTGCATGGTGTCAAACTTGGACAAACAAAGTCTTTATAGGGAAAGGGTTGACAATCCATGGTCTTCTTGGGTTCCCTCCCAAGTACAGGCCTCATTCTGCCAACCTGGCTACCAGTGTAATGTGTCTCTGTTTGTGTGAGGAGTCCCACAGGTTTCTGCTCCTGAGCATGCCACTATGGGAGGCACAGAAAAAAAAACCTCTTCTTACTGCACTTTATTAAATAGCCAAGCTCATTTGTGGGGTCAACTTGCAATAAGGGGTGCTCCTGAGAGTGAGTCAGGCTACCACTGTAATGTAAAACCAGTATGTGTAAGAGTAACTTCAGAATCAGCAATGGTAATAACTTCTACTAAAGAATCCTAAAGGAACTGGCCAAAGAGCTTTCTGTTTTTTTTTTTTTTTTTTTTTTTTTTTTTTTTTTCTTTTTTTTTTCTTTTTTTTTTCTTAATATAAGAATGTCACTACAATTCCTGAAGTGTGGATGTGTGTTAACACCATCCCAGTGTTCGGAAAGGGCAAGTGTGATAACTAAGATAAGTATAGTGCAATTAGCCTGATAAAGTTCCTTGGCAAAAATAAAAATGAAGAAATTGATACAGGAATCAGTTGATGCAAGATTAAGTGTGGTAATAGAATTAATACTAGTCTTTTTTTTTTTTTTCATGGAAAATAGATCTTGTCAAGGAAACCTAATTTCTTTCTTTGATGAGATTATAAGTTAGTCGATGAGAGAAATGGCACAGACATAATAGACTTTTGTATGGCATTTGACCATGAAATTATTTTAACAAAAAGTGCTATGCAATATCATAAAGTTAACCTTGAGTGGATAAAAGCTGTCTATCTGACAATTTCAAATGTTAGCTGTCAGCAAGGAATCATCATTGAATGAGGATGTTTCTAAGTGGGGTACAAGAAGGATCAATATTAACCCCAGTCCTGTTCAATATTTCATCAATCGTGTGACAGTAAATAACAATAATTTAAGAAAAAAAAGTTATAAAAATTATGATATGGTAGCCACACAGGACAATCGTCTTCCATTGCATCGGGTGGTCATGCGTCCAGCCCAAGACATGGTCAGACGTGCACGGGAAGAGGCAGCGGCCTTTCCCAGCGGAATGGTGCGCAGCACCTTGGACAGCGGCCGCCCCGGGAAGGAGCTGGACGCGGTGCTGAGCGGGGGGTCCAGCGCGGCGCCGGGGAGGGGAGGGGGTGTGCAGCCTTTGGTGTATGAATGGGAGAGCAGAGGCAGGATTAACTCCCAAATGTGGCCTTAGATGAGAGGGATGATAGAATCACGGGCACACCTAGCGTATTTTGGAGACCATGTAAATGAGCTGTAAATGCTGCTTGAGGGCTGAAGAAAAGGCTGCAGGGGAAGAGCCGGATCTGTTTAGATTGTTAAGAAGAAGAAAGGGAGGTGAGGTTATTAAAGACTATATGTTTGTGGGGAGAAGTCTGGGTCTGAGAGGTCACTTAGCTTAGAAAAGTATTACAAGAAACAATGTCTGGACAGAGAAACCAGACAAATTCAAATGAGAAATTAGGGGAAAATGTGAAAGTATGGGGAATTAATCAGCGGAAAGAAAGAACAAAAGGAGAGATGTGTTTCCTTTCTAGCAATATATTCAGATCAAGACTTGATGCCTTCCTGAAAGATACGCTTCAGTCAAGCATGAGTTATTGGGCTTAACACAGGGGTAACTGGGTGAAATTGAATGGCCTGTGATATGCAGGAGGTCAGGCAAGCTGAGAAATTGCTCCTTTCTGGCCTTAATCTCTCTGAATCTATGAATATTTGAGTTAGATACAGTAAGTATTTTTGTACTTGGTTAACATGCATCTCAGATATGATTTATTAAAGCTTTCCACCTCCTCAGTGACATGTGTTGTCCAGCTGGAGGTCAGAAACAGTGGCACACACTGCGGACAATTGTTCACCAATATGAGTAATGGCTTAATGATAGTGTTTGTCTGTAAGCAGTGGTTACAGTGGATAACGCTCACACAGCCCAAATGATGAATTATTCCTACAGGAAATGCTGGTGGAATCATTCTGAATAATGCTTGTATCAGAGCCTCATGATAGTTCACAACAACAAGAACAACAACAAAGGCTTAAACTTGCCAAAACCTTTTTTTTTTTTTTAGCTTTGACATCAAAGAGCTCATTTTTCCTTAGTACCCAAGTGGGGTAAAGCACTCTGACAGGAAAGGTGAAACTTCTTTTGCTGACTGTGCTACACAGCAGTATGCTTCTAAAAGCTGCTGTATAGTTAGGGGCTTCTAGCACTTTTCCTCTGCTTTTATTACTGTCTTCCATTTTGTGGTATGCAGACCAGTAAAGTTATTTGTACTGTGTATAGATAATTATTCCCTGCTCAGCACACTCACGTGAATAATCATTGCCATAGTGAGTGCATTTTTTCAGTGGCTCAACATTCACTTACCTATTACAGTGTTCCCCAGACACTGTCCTTTCTTCTTGTTTACCTAATTCAAAGGCATTTTGCATGGTGCTGATTTTGGGTGGTGCTCAGCACTCTGATCTCTAGCCCATCATCAAAACACATTTACCTTAAATCATGGAAGTTTATAAATTACAACTTCATGCATGATGATTTTTTACTCAATGGTATTATATCAAAAATACTTTTTTTTTTATACCATTTAAAAAAAAAAATCAATGTGTCTTGCTCTTGGTAAAGTACTTAAATGTGCGCACATGTGAGTTGCACACCTGTAGCATAGCAAAATGCTTCTCCTGGGTTGTCTGTAGTGAGTCTGAAGATTTAAGATTAATATATTTCCTTAATGTTTTGTGAGCTTAACAATGCAGGGGAAGGAGCTCACTGCCCCTCAGGAGCTTCAGCATACTGCCTCCTGCTCTCCTCTGGTTACGCCTGCGGTCCTGGAGGGAGTATGTTCTTCAGGAAACGTTCATCATTTTTTTCAGGCAGAGTCCTTAGTAACTTGCTTTTTGGGTCACAGCATTGAGAAGTACATTTTCCTCCCACTTTTCCACCACATACCTCAGAACTGGTGGGGATTTTGTTGAGTGCTGAATCTGCACCATGGCTGACATCCAGTGAACAGTCCTTCAAAGTGCAGAGAGGCTGCCTTACTGTCATTCTGTGCATTATAAATATAAAAGGCAAAGGAAGCCACTCTCCAAGAAACAAATAGGCAGTCCTAACTTGTGTCATCTTCCAGTGAGAAGGATCTGATTTTTCACCCTTTCCACTGGATCCCATTCGGGCAACCTGAACTACCATCTCTCAGGGATGGCAGGAGGTCTGAGGTACTTCTTTTATTCAATCCCCCTGTATTGGACACAGGCAACAAAGTTTATCAGCAGCCTTTTCTAAGTCCTAGAGGGAAGATCTGTATCTACATCACCTTGTAACCTTGTAGCACAACCCACAATGTTCTTGTGTTTTGTTTTCTTTAGTATATTCACTCTCTGTGTCCCTACCTGGCTGGCAAGGCTGGAGTTAAAGTCTAGGGAATGATCACAGTTTTTCAGACTTCAGGGTTGGATGGTGTCTTTTTATTCCCTGCTGTGCTGTTACGGAGAAAAACAGCTGCACATGCCATAGCTATTTTCCATCCTGAGCTCTATTTGTGACTTCTGCATGTGATTTTAAGTAGAAACCAGGGTGAATCATGCTCTTACTCCTTTAACCCAACCCTCTGCAGAAGAGGATTCTGTAAGCCATTACCTAGTCCATATGCCACCCAGTTCCTAGCTGATTTTCACTTAATTGGACTGAGTCTAGATCTAGAGGGCCTGTCAGTAGTATGGTTTGGGTTTTTTTTGTGAGTTGGAGGGGTGGTGGTGTTTTTTGTGAATGCTGTCTTGCCTGCTAAACTTCCTGGCCAGGCTGGGCAGCCTGCCATGGTGATACCATAAATCCATCTGGAAGAAAAAAAGGGAGAAGAAAGTTCCTGTCAACAAAGATGAGACACATAAATAATCATCTCAGCCAAATATGTGTAAGAGACAAATAACAACATGCTTAAATGTGATATCAAGAGACACAAAATAAGAATGTCATCAGTTAGAATGGCAGATCACCAAGTCTGAGGGGTGTGTCCCACCTAGTGTCAGTATGGGTTATGGTAGCAGCCCCTTAGCAGTTTTAGCACTCATGCTTTCTTGGTGCATAACATAATCAGATCAATTTATCAGAGCTCTTTTTATCTCTACATACCGTTCTCCACCAGATCCATTTCTCAAAGATGCAGGTGTGTTCCTCTGTTCTGCCAGCAGCCTCTGTATCTCAGCCATGGCTTTTTGTTCGAGAAAGATATGTACCATAAGGTGTTTTAATTACTGTCATTACTATAGTGCCTATATTGACTGGTTAAGGAGTACCTCACGCTAGGGTGATTTCCTCATTAAGCCCAGGATACAAGCTGCAAAACAGAAGGTACCATACGGTGGATACAAGAGTCAGGACAATTCTCATGGGAAGGTATAATCTTTAATGTTTTCCTCTGTTTATAAAGTAGTTGCATATGATCTTACTGCTGGGCTGACAAATGCTGCACAGTCTATCCTTTCACAGCCCTGGCCAATGCACCTCATTCCTTGCATGCCTGCATCTACTTGAGGTCCAGGTGCTACCCTACAGGGCCTCACCATTGACTTTGTTCCTTAGCATCATGTAGCTGTTTCAAAACAGGAGTTGTGCTGACCAACTTTCTGCTTTCAGCTGCTGCCCTCTCAACAGGTCCTCTGATACTCCTCAGGCCGTACCTAAACTGGTCTTTGTGTCAGTCAGGACACTGGTGTCTTGTCTCCTAAAGGCTTAATGCCCCAAATGGTGTCTTTTTCTGAACAACAGAATTTTTTATGGAAAACTGATGTTTTTTGACTCTTTGTGTTTGGCAGCACTCCCAAAGCTGGTATGACCCTCTTCCCTTTGGCATTTTTTAACTACCACTACTGTGGGTAGCGGTCAGGGTCTTTCAGATCAATCTAAATATATTTTCCTGTTTTTTCTTTTAATAAAAAAATATGCAAATGAGAAATCATCTTAGAGGATCTTACCTTTAGACTGACTGGGACAAATAGTGGATGGAGACAATATGGATAGAAATGCACTAAAGTCCCAGTAATTCTCTCCTAATTCCAGTAGCAATCTTGCAGACTGTGCCTGTCTTCAAATTTGTGTTGTCAAATTTGTCCTCTTTTCAGCAATTGCTTGTTTAAAGAAAGTACAATAAGGCCCTTACTAAGAAGCTACTATACTACTATTTCAACAGTAATAACTACAGTACAACTATTGCTATTCCAATTAATGAGTAGACAAAATTATTCTAAGTAGGAGAAATATGAAGTAGGACATATGTTCTGTTGTTTTTTTGTCATTTTTTTCCTGGAAATCTGAGACATTTGAACTAATGAAAGGATCACCCAATGCCCTTGCTGATATTCCTGGCAACAGAGCCCAATTAGATCACAGTGTTGTTGCGTTTATTCACCACCAAGAATGGAAAAGCAGATGCTTGCTATAAGTTTCGACCTATCTGAAATATTCAGAGGTTCCATGGTCAGCCTCCTGGAGAGACATCCACCCCAAAGCTGCCTGCTTCACAGCTGAAGAAGCACTTTCCTGCTCACTTTCCTCACTAGTAATATGAATTGTACAAGACAAATTCTGTTTTGTGTTAACTCCCCAGTATGAAGTTCTGTTCAGTCCCCTATCAATGCTCATTTTTTCAGGTCTAACTTCAGGTGAAATTTGGCATTGCAGCTGAATCTCAGGTAATAATTCTGCTGATGATACAGGAGTTGGGTAGTTTTCAGTTCTTTCTTTCGTATATGGATTGGCTTTCAGCTACTGGGAGGAAAAAGCAGGTGAAATTTGTCACCGACAAGATTTAGAATATGACTGTAAACCACTGGGAACTCAGCTGTCCATGTTTTTCAGAACACATTCTTTCTTCATCTTTGGATCATGTCACAACATTTCTAAGGAGAAGTCTATTAGGGTTTTCTTCAGGCAAAAATTTCCAAGAACACCACCAGACAAGATGGTAAAGCAACTGGAGTTTCCTTTTACAATACTGAGGTTCACTGAGATAACGAACATGCACAAATATTTCCAACTATTAAAAAAAAAAAGTTTCATTAGGCATAACACTTGTAGAAAAGCCACGAGAATGTTGCACATGAAAATTCCCCAGCAGCCCTGAATTCTCTTCCAAAACCTGAAACTTATGTTTAACATAGAGATGAAACCTGGTTTGTTACACCCTTACCTGCTGTTCCCCCTATAATGTTACATCTATGAGTCAGATGCAAACAGATATCATGCATTCCCCACTAGGTCTTGCTAATGAACATACAAGGGGTATTTTTACATCCTGGCAATGTTAGGAAAACGAGAGATTATGGAGAAGCCAACAGTGAGAGGATTAGTAAGGGTCACTGTCTCTCTTTCAAGAAGAAAGTATATAGTGGGTATTTCCTTCTTCTGTTGAGACAAATAGTGCAGTCAACCCTTGCATTTCTTAACATCTTTTATATTATTATCTCTGCTCTAAAAAGCCATATATTGAAGTAATCCAGAAGTACTCTAGTAGGAATGGTAGACACTATACAGGTGTATGTGTGTGAGGAGGTGGGCAAGAAGAGAGAGAAACTGCAGATCTCTTCGCAGTAGTACATTATTACAGAGCAAGGATCTCAGCACAAATTATTCTCTACCCATTAAAGTATTTTTATGGGCTGAACGAAGCAAAGCTGATTCTTCTTTTGAACAGGCAGCCTCATCAAATATTCAATACCCAGGCGTATACTGATCATTCTGCATTGGCTGTTTTTCTCCATTCCTGGTTCTCTTGAGGTCCTCTTGCATCAGATTTCATGGATTTCTTTCCATGCCATGTGTCCTGAAAGGAGCAGCAAAATCCTGCGACAGGAGTAGGTGAGGAATAAATAAAACAACAGCAAGGAAGAGGAACAGGAGCCACACAGGAGCCTTCCTTTCACCTCCAAGCTTGAAATCAGGTGTTACAACTACTAGTAGTAGGTAAGAAAATTTGCAGAACAGAAGGTTTGGACAATTTACACTCTCCATCATCATTTTTTTTACTCAGATCCCCGCCCCCCGCAATGTGGTTCTTTGCCTGGCCATCCTGTCTACGCTGTTATACAGCTGGATTTAAAGCTAGTGTAAATGCATGTAGCACAAGCAGATTCATGCTATTTTGATCTACCGTGAAGGATAATTTGGACCTTGGTGATCTAATTTAAGAAAGGTTTGCAGACACCCAGGGAGTAGCCTTTTATTGTTATTCCTTCTCAGTAGTTGTGTTTTGTATTTATACCAGCAGAAAAAAAAAAGAAATCCCCCTAACCTCTTGCTCAGCAAGAAAAATAATAGTCTAAAAAGTGCTGTTTTTTTCTGGGATTCTTTTTATTTTCTATTAATAGTCACACTTCTAACCCTAATGTCATGATTTAGTCTTTGAAGTAATGGAGGCAATAGGAAGTCAATTGTATGTAGGAACGGCAGCTGGAACAGTCTGGGGCAAACCCACAGAGAAGAACAAATGCCAGTGGCTTGATGTTGAGGAAGTATGAATGGCCTCCTGGAAAATTAAAAGCAAATCTTAAAGTCATGATATTTGGTGGTATAGTAATGGGGAGGGGGGCAGGGAGTGGAGATGGGGCTGCTGCATGAATATCAGTCCTCAGTTAAAAAGAAATAACTCAATAAATGACTCCTTAGACTTCACATTTGTAGAGGAAATCCAGAAAATGAAATCCAAGTTTGTATGTCCCAAAGGTAGAAGGGGAAAAAAAAACAGAAAAAAAAAGCCTATTTTAAGAAATATTTAAAATCTTATTACTTTTCTGTGTTCTGACTCATGATGCCTGACTGTTCAGGACTGAAATATTGCCAAGTATTTAAAACCCTGCTTTCAGAGGCACCAAGTAGCATTAACTCCTATACCTCAAGTCCTGGAAGTATTTTCATCTGCAGTCTTGAGAAGAACAGTGTAAGCAAAGATGGCTTCAGCCCAGCCAGTTCCCTTGTCTTGCTCCTGCACCCTTTCTCCAGACACCCTTCTTCCTCTTGGTGTCCCTGAAGACCTCAGAATCACAAAAAGCAGGAGGTCTTCCCTTTGCCTTTCCAGCACAGGTGATAAATCTCTCTTTCATCTCCCTCTACTATATGTTCTGCTCTCGTTTTGAGCACAGACTTTTGTGGAGCCTATTTGATTCTGAGCAACTTTGCAATGGGTTTGCTCAGTGCTATTGACATTGAAGTAGAGGGACCGACGGCTGGTAAAACAAGTTACTTCAAAGGACAGGAGAATGAGGAAAATGCCAGACTCATGATATTTTACCTGAGGGCTTGACCATAGATAAGTTAATTCAGTGCCTCTCACTTTGTCACAAAATGCATTAATACACTGCATAGTCATTTTAACTTTTCAAAAGGAAACATGGCTGTTTGTCATCTCTCTACATTCCATACATTCTCTCTGGCCCTTGATTCCACTTGTCAAATAACTGGCAAATGAGCTGTCTTAATGCGAAGACCTAGCAAGCTGCCTGCATGCCCTGGTGTCTTGTGTGGAAGAGGATTTATACAGAGAGTTCAGCTGTGACTGATGTTTCTGCTTGAAATGGTGTCTGAGACTGCAGTAGACCAAAGGTTTGGGATGGATTTTAGTCTGCTGATTTTTCATAAGTGGTAGGTTTGGGAGATGTTTCCCATGATAACAGATTTTGAAAGAAGTCAACTGCACTTTCTTTCTCTCTCATCTACCTTTCTTTTTTTCTTTTTTCTTTTTTTTTTCCTGTACTTATTGCCTGAGTTTATAAGTGTCTGGTTCCTACCTCATGGTCTGAAATCTCCTGGGAGCAGATATTATCCTGACATTTAATTATGCCTGAATTGACTTTTCCACTTTTGAAGGCAACCTGTATCTGATCTAATTTGGATCTGGGGATTTCAATGTAGTTGTAGGTGGCTAACTATGTGTGGGTGTGTATACAAACACACACAAACATACACACAAAGAGGCTCTTTTTTTTAAAAAAAAAAAAAAAGGCATCTAACGCTATTTAAAATTATTAACAAATCCAGGCAGATTTCACCATATATTTTTTGGCAAATAAACATTTTGTGGATTTAAGTATCATTCTCAAAAGTAAGGTAAGAGGAACTGTTCCTTTGTCCTTTTACAAGATAGGCTGTTGGGGTTGTAAGAGTTGTTCACACCGCTCTCTCCTTCTCTGAGAATGTATGGACTTTAAGTTAGTCTTCTGTCCATCAGGAGAGTGGCCCAACTGCTAGCTATTGTGTATTCCGAATCGAGCTGTCCTTTTGAAGCTCAAAGTGGAACCACTCCGTATCTGCCTTAAATATTCACAGACACAAAATGAAAAACTGACTTTAGCCAGGAGGTTAGAGTTATTTATATGATTTCTGGTCTCTGTGCCAGTGAATATTTAAAGAACTGCTACATCAGCTTCAAAGGACAAGAGTGAGATAGGTGTGTCTTCAACCATTGTTCAGTTCAGTGATTAAAACAAGCTCCTGTGAGTAGGAGTCTTTGGTTAAAATCTTTGGTTTGAACATTGTTACAAGAGTCCTCGACCCCAGTCAAGTACAGGGCATAGCAGCCATGCTGTACTGCACTCCCTCCTTTTCATTCACTTTCTGAATCTACTCCTGTGTTTAATCAAACACATTTAAAAATGTTTTCACTTTGGACAAAAAGTACTATTGAACCCTAAATGTGCTCATAATTTCAACCTTCAAAAAAAGAATGTGGTTGCCAGTAGATGTTTTGTATTTCAGCCACACACCAAAACTTGGCACCTCCACACATCCTTAAATGTAATTCCTCCCCTTCCAAACCTGAAGTGGTAATAAAGTGCTCCTCTCTTCACTCCAATGCACTCTTCACTCTAATGTAATCTTCCTCTCTACTGTGTGTAGCATTTTGGGGACCTTGGAGAGGACAGCAGTTCTTCCTATTTATTTCTTTCACTGCCACTCACCTATTTTTGGAGAACTGACTTCATGAAGGATTGAAAATACCATAATAATGTTGATAACTGTAATGAAAGTTATTCAAGAAATGGACACTGGATAGATTTCTGATGCCATTTCACTGATTGCTCCCAGTCACTTTCTGGATTTTTCCATTATCTTGTGCTAATTTAGGAAGTTGAATTACCAGGCTGAGGGAAGTTAAAAGCAACATATTCAAAGTTTTCCTTTTTAATTAGTCTCACTCCATCTTCCTCAGCTCCCTTTCTCCTCTATCAGGAAACCATATGACAGTTATTAGACAGCTGCATAACCAGCTGGTTGGAGGTCTCCAGACTACTGATTGCTCTGGTAAGATCTACAGGAAAGTCAGTGCACTGTATCCTAATGTACAGGCAAGGCATCTGCCAGCTCTGCCCGCATTTCTGAATGCATGGAAAGGGAGCTATTGACCTGCCGTTCTTATGAACCCAGAGAGCTGGGCTTTACAGCAGCTATAAAAGAGAGCATTCGCTCTCTATCTCATTTCTAAAGCACCTATCAGTTTGGTATTTAAATTGCTGGCCTAAATCCACTCCTTGTTCTTTCAAAAGACATCAGTTCACATAATGCTGAAGCAGTCTGGTCCTAGCACAGCACTGCAAATCAAGGTGCCTGCAAATAATTTGGCTTTGTGGGTTTCTCTCTGTAACCTTCAGCTCCATGCCTGTCATTTTGCTCATGCTGAGAGAGAGTGGGGGTGGGCTGAGGGCAGAGATACTGGAAAACTCTTGAGAAAAAAAAAAAGGAAGTGGTATGGCCCATAGGAGACCTCTGAGCAAGTGCTGAGGAGGGATCTAGTTTGGTAAGTGACAGAAAATCATACGGAGAGCAGATAACAGAAAGCATGCTGGGGGATATTTAAGAAGATGGTCGAAGGAGTCAATGTCTCTCTGCCTCATTAGATGCTTAATGTTAAATTTTTGAGCATGATGAGTGGTAGATGAAGGGAGTACAGTCAAGTGGTGAACACATGTTGCTGAACCTCCTCAGTGCCACACTGTGCACAAATGCCTGGTGTCTGACACGTGAGCTCAGTCCTCGAGTGCGTTTAGGGGAGGGAGAGAGGAAAGTAAGCTTGTGGATAATTAACTGCAAACGCAGAAGACAACTGTTCTTTTATTCATTTTTTTGCTCTTTTTAGAATGTACTTGTAGGTACTCATTCTGTGCCTCAGGCACCTTAACAACCAGTTACAAGTCACAGGCTAAATAAGGGGTGTACCTGTGAACAGATCCACTGCTGCTCAGTGTAGCTGTAGAGAAAGAAGAAAATTGATGGTTTGCACAGAATGATAATAAAAACAGGGGTCTGACACACCACGTGGGTACAGGTCCCCTGAGAGACAGCATCAGCATCTGATAGGGACAGAGGGAGGGATTTCTAAACTAAAAAGGTCTCAAAGCAGTGACGGCTGTGCAGGTTAAAACAATCACCTTGAATTCCACCTGGGAGCTTAGTAGAGGTCAGAGAAATGCACGGAGCAAGGTCTAAATTGCTCCCAGTGTGCAGCCTGTCAGGCTGCAGCATGCTGCGCTGGATTCAGGCTGAATATTTTGGAGGTGTGGCTGCGTGGAGAGAGCATTAAAGTCACATAATGCTTTGTCCTGGATAATTATGGCATGGTCACAGCAGGCAGGGAAAGGTGCCTGCATTATGCTGGGTGTAGATGGAAGTAAGAGCCCTTGTTCGGGGTGGCTGTTTGACACTGAGGACCAGGCCCTGGCTTGAACAGCATCCCAGCCTGCATACTTGTTTCACTGGCAGATGTGTTACACCGCCTGGTTCAGCCCAAGTCTTTCTCATCCAGTCAGTCATGGACAGCCTATCTGGAGCTCTTCTTCCCATGTCAGCAAGGCAGTAAGTGCCTTGAGTTCTGGGGTCAGTGAGGCTGATCCCCCAGATTAGTTAGTCTGCTTCAAACCATAAGCAACATTTTTCCTCATGGCACACCCCAGCTGGTAACCTCATTGCTCTGGTGGACTATATACAGAGAAACAAGTGAACCTCCGGTATGTGCTTCAGACCTAAGGAAGGGTGGAGCACCCTGTGGCTATCTTTATTGCTCTTCAGTGAGGGCCTTGGGCTCTACTGCTTATTCATAGTGAGCCCAGATCTAAAATTTTTGATGTCTGTAGCCATTTCCTTGATGTCTCCTTGGGGGTCACAGCATAGCTAGCACAGTGGGGCCCTGAGATGCTGAATTCAGTACCAACCATGATGATGCACAGGTGGTAACAGCACAAAACCAGTCAGCTTTTAAACCTTTCCACCATCTTCCTTATTCCTTTCTTTTTCACTTTCTTTGGCCACCTTCCGTTTGACGTCAGTATGAGAAGGTGCACAGAATTGCAAGTGGGTTACAACAAAAGACCTTGTAAGGTTTATTGCCAAGTTTATATGTTGTTCTCATCTCCATGGGGTTTGTGCTCATGGGTAACCTGAAATGCAACATGTAATGGCTTCCTGAAGTGGTTCTTTGGCTTAGTTTCTTTAGCTCTCTGTCTCTTAGGATTAGCACCAGGCGGTATTGTTTAATGGTTCACTGTCAGCAACTGATATACTGTCATTTCCAGAGCCTGCCTTTCTCTTGTTTTGCTTTGTTTCTTTGAAACCACAATCATAAAACCCATTCTTTTTACTTTTCCTGGCTCTTTATCATTTCATGCTGCAGATCCTGAGGCTGCAAGTAAGTAGTAGACCCCTCAGGATAAGAAAAACTCCTACAGAATAGATAAAAGTTAAACTTCTCCAGAAACAACCGGATGTCTATGAGCACTTCTGGCTCACTTCTTGATTCTGGGGCTCCCTGACTGGAGATAAACTGGTAGACAACATAACCCTCTAGGTCTCCATGCCATGCTTATATGGTCACCTGTTTTTATTTGCACACCTGTAGATAGAGCTGAGGGGACCATCTGCAGAAAATTTATTTAATGGATTAGGCACTCTTTTTAGTGTGTGTTTGCAGACAGGCTTTTCCTATTGTTTGAAGTGATCAAAACAATGGTTGGTGTGCAGATGTTTCAGCAGTGTATTTCTCACCAGCTAGTCCCTGTTTGGTGAATGATCACTACAGTCACATTGCATTTTTACTGCATGATACTTATTTCGGTCCCCAGCAACGTTTATGATGGCAGCTCCCATGTAAGTAGTACACTCATATGACACTCTAGCATTCTTATGAGCCCAAGTGTTCTTGTGTTAATGTTCAAGAAGAAGAAATACAATGAATCATAAAAAGAACACTTGAAAAGCTTTGTCGTGTAGTAAATTTGCCAAAATTATCAGACAGGTTTCAGGGAAACCAAAATGCTTTGCTGATTTGGGTCAAATTTAGTGATGAAAAAACAAGTATAGAAATGTTAAGACACTTAATTTTGTCATTTTCTAAATTATTTTTTTTCCTTTTTGCTTTGGGTGTCATCTTTCATTTTAAATAAAAGTCTAAATTAAATAAAAATTATTAGAGAGATTTACCCAATAACAAAATGAAATATTTTGCACCAAACTGAAAAAGGTATTTGTAGCATATTCAAGTTAAAACTCTGAGGGTTATACTTGAAGTTAACCGGAGCCTCTGAGGAAATTTGATTGATTTTTCTTCTTTTTGTTTTGTTCAGTGACCAAACCGGTGGAAGAAAAAAATCTTTTGCTCTAATCTGGAATACCTGTGATGGTCATTACTCATCAGATATATGCTTTAAATGAATTTCTGCTCAGCAAATGACTTGTTCATTCTAACATTAGACACTTCAGAGCTTGCTGAAGAATGAGAGATTATTTGACTGAAATGTAATAAAATTAATGTTCATATTAATTTTATATTTATGTTACTGTTTTTTCCGGGGTGCTCATGCAGGATTAGGTCACTAATGTGTAGCTGATGTGTTCAGCTACACACACTGGAAGTATGTAGGACAGTTGATCTTTGTCCTAGGACTTAAAACAAAGAATAAGCGTTAAAAAAGGAACAGATAGAGCCAAATGTGGAGAATACATATATGCCTGTGTGTGTTGTTTTAAAACAAGTCTTTTATCAGCATGCATCTTAACCCATTCTCAATGGAAGGCACCATGGAAGAAGTAGGACATGCGAACAGAGTTCAGGAAGGGAAAGTGGTGGTGCTACAGATCAGAATGGGCAGATTCTTAAAAGTCAGAGTTTAAAATCAGGATCCAAAATCTGTTCAGCAAGACTAAATATGCTTCTAAGTTTTCAGAGAAACTGAGCAAACAAAGACTCCCACCAGCATCTAGTGTTTGGTCAGACCAAAAGTCTCTTTATCTAAATACCTACATCAGTGGGCACTTTCAAGTGCCTAGGGCAGATGTAGAAATGGGTGAACGTAGAGTAGGGTCACAGCCCCACTGTCTCAGGGACTTCTTTAGCAAAGAGGGTGTCTTTGTGGTTAACAACCTGATAAGAATCTGACTGCTTGGGTTTTTATTTATGCACATCTTGTCCTCTGTACATCGGGCTACAAGTAAAAACACACAAATGTCACAAGGTTTAAAATAAAGCAAAGGATATGACTCAGTGTTTTCATGCCAAGTGGAGCTGGGCTAGAGCAGAAGCAAAAATAGCATTTGCGAGCTCGTGTTCTCTAATACTTTTCTGCATCTTTTGCGGCTGTCTTGTAATCAGCAGAGAGATTTCTTAGACCATTTGTGATCAGTATATGTAATCCATTGATCAATCGATCATAAAATGGTCAAATGCCTATGACTTTCCCTTGATTTGTTGCAGAATCATTAACCCTTGATTGACTTTTTGTCTGAATGTTTCCTTGGACTCTTCAAAGTACTCCGGCCCCCTCCTGGAATGAGATCCAGTGTTCCATGCCTCTGAATGCAGTGGCTGCTGGCCGGCAGAGGTACATACCCCTGAGACGTGCCCATGTATGACTGGAAGATGACAGAACTGCTGTAATCCCTATTTTTGAGCTAATTTGAAATCAAATGAACCAGAAGGGGGTTTTGCATTGATTTCAGAAAGTGATTTCAATTATTAAATAGCTTTGGATTCCTGTTGTTTGCTTGGCACCTAAGCTGGATGGTATTTTCTCTCTCAAGCTCATTCTCACATTGTGTGAGCAGCTATTCTTCATACAAGTCAGAGACTTTATGTTTATGAGACTTGTATTAATTTTGAGCCATATTTTCTGTTCATACGACAGTCAGGACTTGCTGTCTGTGAATTATGTTATTCGGCCCTTTCCAGTCTGTGTGTTGGGGGGTTGTCAGCTTAGGCACACTAAGGTAGTGGATTTTTGCTCTATGCTACAACCACAGATTGTGCATTGACATGTGAATATCCTTGCAAGTGATGCAGTAAGACAAGAATGGTAGGGTTGGGAGACAGGATGTAAAGTGTAAAAGTAAAAAACAGTTTTTCAGGTAGATCCCCTTAGACTGGTTTGTTAATGTTTTCTTGTTTTATAAGAAAAAAGTAAATAAGCTGTCAAGACCCTAGGGTTAAGGTCACTCCTGGACCCAGCCTGCAGTGTAGATATAGCCATTGTATTTCTTCTGCTCACAGAGCAGAGGATGAGAAAGTTTTTAAAACAGAGCAGAGTAAAAAAGTCCTTGGCTTCGGTATGGATTTCTGGATGAGTAATTATTAGTGGTAACAACTGCAACATCAACAGTCACACAATTGCCTTGCTGCTTTCTGAATGGTGAACAGCAAGGCACAATGTGCATCTACTAGTCTAAATGAACCAAATTTGATGCTTTCATTCACAAATATAATTGTGTATACTTACAAATCAAGCTATTCTATGTGTTCAAACTGATGTGATGATAGCAACAACTGAAAATGTTTATGGATATTCTAATTGGAACAAGCAAAAGGAAACTGGTTTTACATAGGCTGTGCTTGTGAGGATGGGTTTTCAGTATGCAGTGTTATGTATAGTGCGGTCTTACTGCCTCACTCAATCTCTATGTGGTTTCATAGCTCAGCTTCTGAGTGCTGTGCACAAATTACCATTACAAGCATGTGTATATATTGTATAAACAAAAATTATAGCTTTGTGAAAACAGCACTCTTTTGGTGCCTGAGAGTCCCTGCAATCACAGGGCATATGTCAAGTGTATCAACACATCTGGAAGCATAATCCTTCCTTCCTTAAAGGGGATGAACATAACTCATTCTTAATAGGGCCCTCACGGCAATAAAGGTTAACTGCACACTACCATGGTAGCTATTAGAAGGACCTGCTAAAACCTTAAAAACCTCAGTTAGATTAACTGTTCAGGGGTTTGAAACAGACCGATACAATCCTGTTCTTGTGCAATCTATAAAGCGTGAGTGGGAGGACTGGCACTGACGCTGTGACAATACACAGTAACTCAAGGGTTCATATCTAGATTGGAGCTCATCTCAATCGTTACCTGTGAAAGCGGCAATGCCACCTTACACTATAGCAACCATGGTCTCCTGGGCTATGCAGCCTGAAGGACCAATAGGAAGTTTTCACATTATATTTCCAGGGCATGCTTTCTTTTCTTTTCCCTTGAAGCCAGCCTGTGCATATTTCTCTTTCCAAATGTGTAAGTCTGCCCAGTCCCACTCATATGGATACCTTCCTGTGGCTTAATGGCCTCTGTGCACAGAGCAATTCTTTGCTCTTACCAGCTGTGCTGTTAAAGACAGCCTTCATCAGAAGCCATTTCTACCCTGCGTTATCATACAATTTATTTCCAAAAGCTGAGGTAATTATGTGCATTACTTAAATTATATTTGTGTGTGTGCGTGTGTGTATGTATGAAAAAGAGATCAGGGAAAGCAATGGGATGAATTTACATTTGTCGGTGCACTGAGGGGATGGTGAACTCCTGCGGTTTCCAATGGCGACATGTATTCTCCTCAGGTGCTGGTGTAAGCTGTTCCCACTAAAAATCGGAGGATACTGGCACGCTGTAAACACAGAAGCTGAGCTCTGCTTTGGCAGCCTAATTTCCTGGGTCTCCCTGTGTGAAAGTATTTGCTGGAATCTGGCCCAAAAGGATCCCACTTATAATTTGTTCCTATAATTTGGTCCTGACCAGTCCCTTCTCCTTGGCTGTATTCTGACCCACAGGCTACCTGCTGCAGCACTTACAGACCTTTTCCTGTAGTCTGAGCAAAGTAAACTTGCTCATTCCAATTGCCAAGGTGCTCGGTTTCTTGTAGTGTTGCTTGTCATTGCTATGTGTACTTTGGCCGTCTATCACTTCATTGCAGTATGTTAACCAGATACGAATTGGTAGCCAGGCTAATGCTAATATGCAGAAAAAAAAAAAAAAAGAAAAAAAAAATCCTCAGCCATATCCTACACATGGCTCCTGTATTTCTTTGCTTTTTCAGAGCAAATGACTACAAGACAGAAATGAATATTATTATTGCCCTGCCAGGACAAGTTGTTCATTACATGTGTCTGTCATCATTTCTATGTATGTCCTACATTCCCAAATATCAATGTTTGATCATGACAAAGTCATTCACAAGTTAAACCTGCCAGTCCCTGTCTTAAATAAGATAAAATGAATCTTAATTAATTTAGAGAGGGGAAAATATAGATGGACTTTTAGCTAAATAAACCAAACTCTGCAGGAGAAATGCTGCCATCATCAGCTGAGTCTCAGATATCTCTAGAGAAGCATCCAAACTGGTGGCCCAGGCAGCGAGGGAATCCAGGTCTTGGTTTACTATACCTAGAGCACTAAAAAACATTGTCTTAGGTGAGGACTCAATGGGCTAACCCTTGCCAAGAAAACAGTAGTCTTGTTGAGGGTGATCGCAAGCCGAAAGATAAATCTTACCTCAGTTGGAACAAATTTCTATCTGAAGATGCCTCCAGTGTTGTGTAGAGACCAGTGCCATGTGCCAGGAACACTGTGTGGTCAGGCTGCTGTAAACAGCTAATTTCAGGACTCAGCTGACAGACAGGTGAAAAAACTACTAACTGGAGCCAATCTGGAAACCAGATAGTGAAGGCTGTGAAGAAGGAAATGGATTACCGTGGTATTCTGCAGGCAGACATTGGCTTGGTCTGCCCATGCTTTGAATCAGCCAGGACCCCATGCCTGAAAACAGTGCTAGGCAAGTCCTGGATCCACAGATACCCAACGGTACTTGCTAGGTGGTGCTCAGCTCTGTGCTCACTGCCATCACAGAGCTGCCAGCCAGGTTCACATTTAGGTCAAGGAAGTTCCTTTCCCTCATAGCAGGGGTAAAACAAGCTTATGTCACCTGAAAAATATAAAAACATCCCCTAATTTGAGTGTTTTTCAATAACGTGATCAATGAGCTAATTCTGTGGGTCTGTGTAAAGATTCACACATGCTTGCAGCAATCTCTGTATGTGAACTTTCCAAAGGAGTCTCTGCCTTCTCTGAGAAATCTGTATGGGCACAGAAATGAAGAGGTTGAATCCCCCTAGGTTTAATCATTAGCACCAGGCAGTCACCCTTCCATGAACACATGGCTTAGAGAAACAAAAAGAACACTCAGCAGAAAGAGCGTTTACTTCTGATTAGACAGTTTCCTGTGAATTCCAGTATCAATGCCCCCAGCAGAATCAAAGGGCACTAGTCTTCGCTCCTGCAGAGACATTACTAGCATTCCAATCCCCTCTTACTAATATCAGTATTTTTTAATAATTTTTTGGTTGTTTTGTTTCTGAGAAATAAAATGGATTCAGATATGATGGAAAGGTTTCAGACCTAGAGGCAGCAGGTCTAAAATGTTGCTGTTTTTTCTGAAGCTCAGTGGTACACCCTAAAATATTAAAAAACAGAGTGACTTTACTGAAATCAACGGCAGTGCTGCTGATTTTAATCACATGTTTTTGCTATGTTTTTTTTTTCTGTTTTTCTGGAACATGATGAGACCTGTAAAAAGAAATGTTTGGTTCATCCTTATCCCCAGATCCTAGATTACTGAGCATTTTCATTACAGGAGGATTATTATCATTTTATTGTTTTTAATGCCTTGAGATATTTTGCTAAGTGCTGTCTGTGACACAAGCAGACAATAAGTTTAACCTGATATAAACAGATAGTTGTTGCTTATGTAAGTGTTTCCTGGTATCAGCTGGGGAAGAGTTAATGTTCTTTCTACTGATTGCTGTGAAAGGAATGTCAACAATGCATATTGTTATAGTTGTTGCTAAGCGCTGTTTATACTTTTCAAGGACTCTTTTCAGCTTCCCATAGAAGCTGAGAAGGAGCATAGACAGAACAATGGAATTGCCAGTGGAATATCCAGTGCTGTAGACATCATACTCAGTGTATAAATGGGGGTTGGCCAGAGGGAGAACCTGTGATCACTGCTCATGAAGGTACCAGTTCACCGGGTGGTGCAAGTGACTTGTGTCATCATCCTCATCATTGTCGTTGTTGTTATTATTATTATTTTCCTTTTCTGTTATTGTTCTATTAAACTATCTTTATCTCAACCCACGAGTTTTTTTCCTTTCCCTTTCCCCTCCTTTTCTCCCTCTTCTCCCTGCCCTTCTAGGGGAAAGGGGGAGAACTGCACGAGCAGCTGCACTGTTCTAGCTGCTGGCTGGGTTTAAACCATGGCGAAGTCGAAGAAAGGAATCTGGTCCTCAGCATACCTTTGGTTTTCAGCACAGCCAAACCAACTGAGTTACTAATGAGAACTGAGTTACTAGTGAGAATGTCCTATTATGTTCTGTTTAGAAGTGTTAACTATAGAATAGTCAAGTGGACTTTAAGGTGACCCTTCTTCTAAGGTCTGATATTTTATGGTGAAGTCTTCAAGTCACCAGCAAAAGCACACAGTTAATTTTTCTTAATAAACTTATTTAGTTCATCAGTCCTTCACCAGGCTGGGCTGAGCAAAGAGAGAGAGTGTAAACACTTGCATTTTAAACAAAGTAATAGTCCTGAGATTATTGTTAGTGAGTTTCTGTAATTGCTAGTGTGGGACAAAACTTTTGCAACCATTGTGATGAAATGGCAGTTCAAAGCCAAGTCACTCAGTAGGATGCAGTGTGTGAAGGACAGTAAAGCAGCACATGGTGGCTGCAAAGTTTTGTTGAGGTCCTCAGGGTACCAATCAGAAGTCGTAGGCAACTAGGAAGTCTTTCAAACCTCAAGGCTGCTAGCAAGTCCGGAGGGACTTCTGGAAATCATCGATTCTTGTCGCTGTTTCACAGTCTTGAGACAAACTGGATATTCAGAATAGCCTGGTAAAGTTCACTTTGAAATGTCTGAAGTCCTTACAGCTTTTCTAGCAAGTACTGATTGCAGTATCTCCCCTTGTGCCTCTGTCCTTGTGGGGTTGCAAACACAAATTCAATCCAGTTTTGGCTGCGAATGAATCCCTTCTGAAAATTTGTCCCTGTGACTTGGTTCACTAGAGAGTTAGAAAGTAAATCAGTTTTTGATGAAATAGTAGGTTTTAAAACTAGGCCCTCTAATCTAAATATATTCATTATCTGAGCTAAAAAGACATCCCCTGTTATGCAAGACTTTAGCATGTTCATCAGCTTGGAAGTGTGGGCCAGATGCCATCAGAGGGAGACACAGCACCACGCTGAGGAGGAGTAGTAAGATTTTGGCTTGCTTAGAGTAGAAAACTTTACGTGTCTACTCTGTGCAGAAGGTGAATCTGCCTGAGAAGGGTTAGCTCTTTTTCCTAGGGACACTTCCCTTCTGCCTGGGGCCTGAGGTGCTAATCTTGTTCAGTTTCATGCACCACCAGAGGCCAAGATAAATGGAGGTTCAGGTTATAGTTACACCATTCATTTCCATTCATTCAGACCTAGCTTAGCATATGCATACCTCTACTTTATGCTGTCTACGTATATTTTCAGTAGTTACTTACCCAGGGTCATGGAAGATCATTCTTTCTCTTCATGATAAGTAAATAAATTCATGGCAATATAATGCACAAAGAGGACAGAAAGATGAGAAAAATGTATATATTTTTTTCTTTAGTTTAAGGTTTTTCCACTTCTCTGCATTTGCTTCAGGCTGTCCATATGAAAGGAGGTTATCCACAGGAAGAAAAGTTGCACAGTGTGAAATCAGATGTGTAAGAATGAAGGAACAGATTTTGCACAGATAGGATAGAAAATACATTTTTCCTGGTGTTGCAAAAATGCTTCTCCAAGTGGAAGAATCTCAGCATAAAATGAGCGCTGAAAACATTTGACCTTAACCCAGAATTGGACACTAGACTAACTTCTTCCAGAGGCTGACATTTATTTGTTTAAATGGGGTAGCTCATACTTGTGCGTTTTTGCCTCTGTTTCCATGTTTTCAGATTTTCAATGAAGAGCTAAAGCAATGCAAAAGACACATAAGTGGTGTTCTTGGACTATTTTTGGCTTGAACTGAAGCAGCAGGTGGTTTACGTCAGTCAAGGAAACCTGCTTAAGAGGACTGGGGAAATGCTCAGACTTTTAACTGCTTTTGGAACTAAACCTTGAATTCTTGGCTTTCTCAATTCACACATCGTGATATCTGTCTGCCATATTGTTAACCTTTTGGAATCAGTGCCTGTAAATTTATGCAGGGAGATGCTGATGTTCCAGATTTATGCTAGTCCCTTTTTACTAACTTTCAAGGAGTCTCCCTACCTAATTCTTATAAAAGAAAATCAGGAGAGATGCATTTATGACTATCATTAAAAAGTGAGCCTGACTGCTTAACAGTTTACAGACAATGAGACACCTCAGCTCTTATGCAGTGAAAAATCAGATAAAGTCCTGTCAGAAGGATATTTTATGTTTACTGAAGGCAACAGGACTTTCTAAAGAACTGACATTTTATAGTAGATATGTTGGCCAACTGTGGAAAACACATCTCTCTCAGGCTACTAGGTTGTCAAAGATATGCAGCAATTTTCTGGCACAAAATGAAGGGTATAACCTTTCCAATACTCATTGTGTTGTTATTCTCATGCTGTACATGTGAAATGACCATTTACTTATGTCGTGGTTTAACCCCACCAGCAACTAAGTGCCACACAGCTGCTTGCTTACTCTGCCCCGGTGGGATGGGGGAGAGAATACGAAGAGTAAAAGTGAGAAAAAAATGTGTATTGAGATAAAGACAGTTTAATAGGTAAAGCAAAAGCCATGTGCACAAGCAAAGCAAAATAAGGAGTTCATTCACTACTTCCCATCAGCAGGCAGGTGTTCGGTCATATCTAGGAAAGCCAGGCTCCGTCATGCATAATGGTTGCTTGGGAACACAAACGCCGTAACTCCGAACGTCCCCCTCTTCCTTCTTCTTCCCCCAGGTTTATATATTGAGCATGACACCATATAGTATGGAATATCCCTTTGATCAGTTGGGGTCAGCTTTCCCAGCTGAGTCCTCTCCCAACTTCTTGTGCACTCCCAGCCTTCTTGCTGGTGGGGTGGTGTGAGAAGCAGAAAAGGCCCTGACTCTGTGTAAGCACTGCTCAGCAGTAATGAAAACATCCCTGTATCATCAACACTGTTTCCAGCATAAATCCGAAACATAGCCTCATACTAGCTACTGTGAAGAAAATTAACTCTACCTCAACAAAAACCAGTACAACTTATCAACTCATACTCACCTTAGGCAGGAGAGGAACTTGTTTAAAAATAATTCAAAATGCAAAATAACGTACTGCTGCAAGCGGAATTTGCTTAATTGTGTTATTCTGATAAGGGTGCAGGCTTTGTTATCTCCCCTTACTTCATTAAGATTACAAGTAATGTTTTCAAGTGGACTTTTCCCACCTGTCTATACTCAGCTGAGTGAAATGAGTTTCATGACAGTATATGTGGGAATCCCTTGGCCAGGTAATAAAAAGAATATACCGACCCTTCTTCCACCAACCATATATATTATTAAGTAAATTGGCTACATATTTCTCATTATGACAACATCTAGGTTCAACTACAGGCCTCTTTATGCAACAGCTGTGGTAGCTGAATATAGAAAAAATTGTTGAGCTATGGACCTGGGAGAAATACTGGAATGTGGCACAATGGTTTGGGGGTATGAAGCTAGGCAAGTATTTTGATTTTCTGCTTTCTGTGCACCAGACTTTTTCATTTTTAAGAATTTATAATCTGCAGAAACAACTGTCATTTTGTGTGGAAAAGCTCAGGCAGTTTGTGATAGAAAACACACGTGGGTCACGTACTTGTTATTGTATTTTACTTCAGATCTTTCCTTCATTATTTTTTTCAGTGATCTAAATAAAAGACATTTGGCTTGGGGGTATAAATTGTTCTCTACAGTTACCAACCATTAACACTAATGAAACTTAGTGATCAATCTGCATTTGAAGAATATCGTGGGTGTCACTCACACATCCTACATATCACTCTGTATAGTATTCTTATAGCTCCAAGCAATCTAATTGGTCTTTGGACTCACTGTGCCAGACCCTGTGCAGACATTGCAGAAGAATCGTTCTTGCCCTGAAAGCTTCCCTGCTCCATACATCATCTGCTTACGAAACGTGTAGCACCTCCAACATAACCAAATAAAGATACTTTTGTCATTCTCTGCAGCACCCCACATCCCAGAAAGGCAACGGGAGCAGAATCACTAATGCAGATCTCACGTAGACAAAGGCATCAGTATGGTCAGGCTATTATTATCTTTGCTGCTGCTGTTATGATTATTCTTACTTCCTGAGTTCAGCTGGAATGAAGTCCTATTTAGGTTTTAGGTTCCAGCCCAAAGTGTTTTCTGTGTCATTAATCCGAGGGGGAATGGATTTTTCATTTAGTAGAGTCCAGATATAAAACTCTATTGTGGCATCTCAGAGAAAATAAGAGGGAGAAAGATGCTGCTCTGATTCCTGTATCTTTGTATACTCTCCCTGGTGTTATACATCTAGTGCTTTGTGAAAGCAGTGCTTTTCAAAAAATGAATCAGTATGCAGGCTTGACAGTTTCTCCTCCTTTCTTCCCAAAAAAAGACTCCATGTCTTTTCCTCTTGCTTTTCTTCCCCACATCCCTTACACCAGGCAAGCAAAACTCTCAGTATTCAGTGTCTTCTGTCAAGATTTTAGGTAGGATTAAAAGCACCTTGTAATGCACAAATGTCTTGTTCCACAATACCTGATGGAAACAAAATGCTGGTTCTTACCATTTCATATCAAGAGCTTTCAGTTAGCTTAAATCTGCAGTGGCAACACACATTTGGATTTGGCCAGGGTTTCTAAAAGCAGAATTGGATTGATTTTTATCTTTTTGTAAAGAAGTAGCTGAAATTCAGATATAAGGTTTAATTTCCTTTGAAGAGATAATGCCAACTACAACACATGCATTTAATAAGCTAGCTTAAAATCCGTCTTTAAAAATAATACTGTGTTGTAAAGTAATGGTCAGAAACTCTGTATAATAGGGTTACTACACATTGTGAGTTACTAGTGTAAGAAACTATAGTTTCCTAACAGCACTAAAGAATAAAGAGAGAATCAAGGAAGAAAAGGAAAGAAAAAAAATTCCCTTCAAATCACAAAGCTGTTTTTCTCCTTAGCTGCTGATGTTTTCTTCCTGTGGTAGGTTCTTGTCCTCTCTTCTCCTCTCCTCGTTCCCACCTTTTCTCATTTTTTATTTCACTTCTTTGCACAATGAAACTTCACAAATCCATTTCAACTCTTATATGCAACTGGTTTCATTTCCTGCTTCCTGTACATTTAATATCAGTATATTTGAAAATGAAGAGTTTGCATTCATCAATATAGTGATACAATTCCCACTTCCAAATTCATCTCCACCTTCTGTGAGGATTCCTGGCTTTATCTGACAGGATAAAGAGCTTCATTATTTCTCATCTTGCCTCCGGAGTTGTGTAACTGTTGGCTTCCATCTAAAACTTCCTTCCTTGCCCTTTCTCTTTCCCCCAAGCACACACACAGAGTATGTGAATGAGCTTTGGAAAGAACCTGCTGGCTGCATGGGCATTTTTCCCCTTGATATTCTCTTTGATGTGAGACTCTGTTGACATATTTTCATTGCCTGCTACCAAAAAGAAGGAAGTTTTATGGAGTAAATCAAATGTTGCACTGATGGGTCTTAAAACAATAGCTCCTTGGGATCCTGGGAAGAATTTAATTAATCAGATTGGTAAACAGGTCTGTGAGATTTAGGCCCAGGGAACAGTGCAGGAAGAATTAGGGAAAGTGAAGCAGCCTGCGAGTGTAATAAATCAAATTTCAAATGTCAAATGTGACATTTGACTTACTGCCAAAACTGTTATCCAACTTAGTTAAATATGGTTAACATGAACTGAGCAATCACAGAAAATAAGACTGGAAAGGACCTCAGGAAGGCATACAGTTCCTCCCAATCCAGGATCTCACATACCTTTCTTTGCATGGCAAATTCTTACCTAATCTGTGTGTAGGAAAGTAATGGAAGATTGGTGAGGAGGATTGTAAACACACTCAAGTGACTCACACCTGGGGTGCTGGACAACACAAATATCACACTAATTGTTGTTCAGCCTTATGTGCTCACAAGTAGAACATCCGCACTTAGATAACATAAGTCTGTGGTGGACTCAGGACACCTTATCTAGCATACACGAGATTACTGTCTTGCTGAAGAAGATCAAAGCACAGTGGAAAGCTATGCCTGCTTGAACCCTTGAAAAGCAGGTGAGAACAGAAAGTTGGCATTCACACACTCCTGCTAACAAGGACTTTCCCCACTCTGCAACGCCTGCATCCCCTGCTCACATTCCTCTGCCCGGGTGTTGCTTTGGAGACTCCCCAATTCACGAGGTATTCAGATTAAATTTGTGCTTTATCTTTCATGCATGGTTTTGTGGTTATTCCTGTGTTCTGCCTGAGTCAACTCACACACCGTGCTTAAAAGTCTCCACTTTTGTGGGTATTCCACACCTTCATCAGGCAGTCTGTTCCTGTACAGCGTTTTTATTGTTATAAAGTTATTTCCTGGTGTTTAGCCTCCATTTCTTTCATTGTACTGTGTCTAAATGTCCTTGCAGGAAAGTAGTTCTGACCTCACATCACATCACATCAGTTCAAACCACAATAACTTAATTGAAGTCAACAGTGGGAGACCATCACAAGGTGAGAAGTAGTCTGTTATCTTTTAAGATCCTCCCAGTAGCGTTAAAGGAGGTAATGCCACACACTGAACACGAGCACCTCGTGCTGGGTCTTGGACAAGGCTAGTAACATGACAGGGAGCTGCTTGTGCAAGTAATTTCTGAGAGCAGCTTCTTAAGTACACGGGCTGCATGAGCCCGTCTCCTACATGTGCAAGTACCATGTGCTCTTGGCTTTGAGATATCAGCAATGTTCAATCTAGCTGATGCTTTTGCATTATGATTTTCCAGTCTAGACTGGGCTTTTTGGAGCCTGTGATATCCCAGAAAACTGGACTAAGCTTGCCCTCTCTCACAAAAAAAAAAAACAAAGATAAGGACGGCGTGAACCACATTTCCAATTATTTTTTTTCTTTCACCATCAAAATATTTTTTTCCTTTTGTTCTGGTAGAAAAAAAAAAAGAATTTGGAGTCCATAGCCTTGCAATCCAAGCAGGTGTTCTTCCCTTTTTGAAATAAGACAGCTCTGCCTGGAGAAATGTCTTTATCCCTGGCATGTCAATCACGTCTGAACAGACTCCATCAGAGTTTTTGGTTAGCAGACAATGAGTAGACCCAAACCTGCAGCAGATGTCTGTCACTCTCTGCTCTGACTGTTTCAGTGTTGCCTGGGAGCAGAGTGCGGGACGGTGCTGGGTCAGCAATGCGTTCTGTGTTTCACCCCAAACCTGGCTGCCTGGAGGGGTAAGTAAATACTCAGAGAAAATGGTTATGAAGTTTTGGATGTGGCTTCCCTGGTTCATTTATATGGGAGATCTCAAGTCCCTGAGTGTGGGAGATTTGCAGAAGGGTTCTCTCTGAAGGGAACAACATGCATCAGAACCTGGTCTGAACCACAAATTAACCTGCTACTCATTTGGTGCCAGGAAGCTCATACTGGGCGAATGGGACTTCATGTCTAGCGTTTTGTGTCCAAGTGAATGGATTGGTCCTGTTTAAAGGGTGCTGTTTTGTTGTAATGGAGAATAGGGATCTGTCAAGAATTGCTTTTCCACCCTCAAGCCCAAATTCCTGCAATTCAAAGCTTGGCATTGAAACCTGGTCCCTGACTTCCTCAGTTTGAGATGTGTCTAAATATCATTTGTCCTGTGTTATGGTTTGAGAAACCCACACTAATTTATTGTTGTTTAGACAATTATTCTATCACCTGGTGACTCCTCGCCACCTGGGAAGGGGAAACTGGGGAAAAACAAGGAAACCTGAGGGTTGAAATATAAACAGATTTAATAGAATAAGACTAAATAATTAACATTAATAATATTAAAGAACCAATATTGATACCAATACCGATATAAAATATACAAGAATTATACTCAGTATATATATATACTGATATTATATATCAGTAGGAAGCTGTGCACTCCCAGCAGGGGACAGTGTTGGATGCTCCAAGCGCTACGGTGAGAGGAAGGGAAGGACACAGGGGTCCTGGATAAGGGCAAGAAGTTCTCAGGATCGTTGCCATCAAGGGAGAGAGAGCATTTCGCAGCAAACTTTTTAATTCATATTGAATGTGACATTCATGGTATGAAATAATCCCATTGGCCATCTTAGGTCAAGTGCCCGGGTCTCACTCCTCCTCATCCCTGCACCTGACTAACACGAAAACACTGAGACCTTGAAAGCCGCATACCATAGCTGTCTATAAAGTAAATATTGTCACAAATTCAGACACTAGGGTCTTCTAAAAGTGCAGTTTTCCCAAGCACTAGGAGAGAAATTAGTCCTGTGTTGCTCAAACCAGGACATCCTGCTTGCCTTGACTGGTCGTTAGGGTCCACTCAGGAGCCAGATGTACTGCCAGACCCTTACAGGTCAGCCTAAGATCACAGAAACCACTGGGGAGCTGGTGGTTTCATCTGCACCCCAGCTTCCTGCTCCCAGGGTGAGGCACAAGCAACATCTCCTGGAAGTTTGGGTGCCTGCCACAGGGCAACCCTCGCACCCCCTCCTACTCTCCTACTCGCGGAGCACTCCCACATGACAACCTCAAATGGCAAGCTGTTATTAGTTGCTGCCTGTGGGAAGAGCAACAAGGGAGCCAGGCAACTTATAGAAATGGAGGAGGCACAAGCAGCACGTTCTGGCTTTTGAGCAAGGAATGCTAATGAGAAAGAAAATGATAAATATTTGCGTTCATGGTTTTTCGTTTCACTTGCTCGTGCTTTGCACTCAGGGAACATTTTCCTCTTGGTATAAAGTGCTGAGGCAGGTTGGAGAAACAAACATCTGACAGCCTCATTTGGCTAAGATTAAGTATACAGAAATTCATTTCACATATCGCTGCTCTGTGTTCAAACTAAACAACAACACCCTCCTTTGGCCTAATTTGTTTGTTCGTGTTGGGCTTGGCAGCGAGGCAAACCCTACCTAACACAGCAAAAGGTATGGGTCCAAACCAAGCAGGTCCACAAATATATTTGGACTGCGGGGTTGTGTTTTGTTTCCACAAATCCCCTCTTTTTAGCTCCTCTTTCTTCATTTTCTCTCCTCTCCAATTTGCATTCAGATTAAGCTGATCCCTCCTTCTCCCTCATGCTGCCTATGTCTAAGCAACAGGAGCAGGCTGAGAAACACAGGAGAGAACGGTTGCTCTCAGCCATTCAGCACATCTGCTGTGATGCTGTGCCTTGCAGCAGCCGAAAAGCCCCATCCTAATCATGACACCCGCAGCCCCAAGCCAGTGTGTGCCCAGTCCTCTTGGGAGGGTGCTGCCCAGGGAGCGCCTCGAACATGCAAGGACTTAAAGTCTTGGCAAATTTAAGCACTGAGCTCCACCACATCAAGAGTGAGCATGACCGGTCTGAGAGATTTAGGCAGGTGTCAAGTACCTTTCCCACAAGGCAGTTAATTCCTGTCAAACTCTGCAAAACCCGGAGGTACTGAAGTGTCTCAGTAGAGTACAAGTTTATTTTTTTAGCCTGAGAAGAAGTCAAAATTTCAGTCTTGGATATTGCAACCCCTTTTTGCTGATTGCCTTTTGCCCTCAGAAACATTTGTCTTAGTGAAGTGAGTGAGGGCAGACAATCAACCTGGGAAATGTTAATGAGAGTGACCATTTTAAGGAAAAGTAACTGGAAACTGAAAATAAGGCAAAATAAAATGAATATTTCTGATAAGGTTATAACAAGATGCAGATCACAGATAAGGTGAATGCAGAATTGTTATTTACTAAATCCCACAGGAATGGAACTAAAGAGCACTTGACAAAAACTAATAGGACAACAGTGTAAAACAGGTAAACAAAGCAGCTCTTCACACAGTGGAGAAAGGAAAGTGTCTGGGCCTGTGTGCTCTCCTGGACAGTCTCTCACCTTACCCCAACTGGGAACAAAGTGCTGGGTTGGGTGGACCACTGCTGTGGCACAAAAGGGCTGTTCCTGTGCTCTAATAGTAGGCATATCTTGGGAATAAAAAGTACAATTACCTATATATTTGTCTAATAAATGCAAGTTTTTATTCACTATATTTTACATCACTAATCAGCTTTTGTCTAGGCTGAAATGCACAACACATTAAAAATAATCCCTACTATATTAATGGATATTTTGGAACAGCTTTTTACTCTAGCATGTGTTATTATTTTTTTTTCTTTTCACAAAAAATAAAATTATGTCTTTAATTTAATTTATTTAACATTTTGGGTTGAGCAATTAAGAGCCTTATGAAAAGCCATAATGTTCATCTAACAGAGGAACTTAATCACAGTTCTGTTAGGCTTTCTTTAAAAAAATAAAAACCTTGTTAAATAGATTACTTCTTTTTTAATTAGATGGTTTAATTACAGCTTGTTAATGGAAATATTACATAAATAGCTCTCAAAGCCACACATGCCCATGCATTATCACAAAAGACAGAAGCTGCAGGTGTCCCTAAAGGAGCAACTTTCAATATTGGTAAATGGAAAAAGCATAAAGCCAGAACAAAACAGCTCCTAAATGGTGCAATGGCATCTTCATATGGGTAGCCAGGGCTCTGGGGGTGTGGTGACACTACAGCAAGTTACCAACTTAAAGCTGGTTGCCTGACCATTTCAGTTCTGGGGGCTTTCTGTGTGTTTCCTCTATGCTGATGTAAATCTGCAGCTGTAATTATTGATCATTTTACTTGTAAGTCCATCTCACTGTGCCGTAGAGTCAGATACAGCTTTAATGTCGGAGGTTTGAGCAGTATTCCAAGGTCTTTCTCTGTCTTACTATGTGTCCTTTAAGTCATGATTATTTTACCATTAAAATGGGGAAAATAAATTAAGTTGAAATAAAATGCATACATCTTCCTCCAGAGCTTTCAAGATTCCAGTTAAAAGACTGAGGCATTACATGATTGCTATTATACGCACACAATAGTATTCATATATGTATATACACGCATGTGGACACATACACATAAACATCATTGTGCTTTATACGTGTGCATTTGAATAAACTTTCATTGGGCAAAACACCTAATACTCCTAGTTATGTCTCTTTGAATGCCAACCTTGAAAAATTACAAAAGGGATAGATATTCAAAAGGATCATTGACCAGAAATTCCAGGTACTTTAAACGGAGTTAAAAACAAAGGTAACCCCAAGGTCTTTCTCACTTTGGTAATCTAGGCTTTGTAGACATACAGTCCTGCTTGGACATGTACATCTCTATGTACGCTATAAAAAGCATGTGAACGCCTCCACATCCAGGTGTCTGTACCTATATTTGCAAGTGTACGCTCTTCTTTATTTAACAAAGAAATATGCTCTCACACATGCACTGTTACAGCTGGGATTGAAGACGTACCACAAACTATAATACATACACACTCAGCAAGATTTAAGATTGGTTGATGAGGTCTTTAAATACTGAAGAGAGAGAAGGTGGTTATTTGAGTTTGAGTATATTTGCTAGTTATGAACGTAGAGGGAAATATTTAAATCTTCCCAGACTATAGCAAGGGGACAAATAAGATAGTAGAATAATCCTGGCTGGGCCCAAGAAATACATTGAAACGAACTGCAGAGCTGCACTGATTTATGCTGAAAGATAAAGGACTGAGGCATCACTGAACGTATGATCTAGTAAATGTTGTTTGCTTGTGGAATGGTAGAATTATCTTTGAAAAGACCCATAATATCTAATTTGGGGGGTTGGAGGATGGCATATTTCTGATGAGTCACTTCTATTCATAGAAGCATACATAAAATATAGTTCCTTGTACCAACTGTGACTTCTCCAAAAGAGCTATATCTGTCTCAAGGAAGATTATTAAATTTAGGCCTTATTCTCCTTTCCTCTAAGAACTTGACTGGGTGGATTGGATCAATACAGACTTGTTGATTCACATCCCTTATGTGATTCCTGATACATAACATCTACAAACTCAGCGTAATGAGAAGTTTTACCTTATTCAGCAGCTGGAAAGAGGCCGATGGAGACCTTACCAGAGGGTATATTGGGCAATTGTTCATCTGCTTGGAGGTTCTTGCCATCTGATTTTGTGTGTTAGCAAACTTGCTGAGGGTACACTCTGTCCCATCATCCAGATCATGAATGAAGATGTTAAACAGGATCAGACCCAGTAATGACCCCTGGGGTATACCGCTAGTTACTGGCCTCCAGCTAGACTTTGTGCCATTGCTCATGACCCTATTCCTCTGTTACGGCCCCTGTTCCACTATCAGCATATTTTTTAATCCTTTTAATGTACCTGAATTGCTAATCCCATGCTCGGTGAGGTCTGGGGAGAGGGGAATTGCAGCCTGGGACTTATTTTGGTGTTTATACAGCTGCAAGGAGGTAAAGGCATCTGTTGAAAGACTAGTCTAGCTCCAGAGATCTGGGTTCAGCACACAGCTTTGCACGGTCTCACTTGAAGAAGTGCTCTAAACTGTGTTTTCACACTATTCAGCAGCCCCTTTTTATCAGCTAAAATTTTAAAAAGGAGCACCCTGTATAAATCCTAGGGAATGTGCAAAGGCACCACTGGCATGCATGCCGGAAGAAGAAAATGAGGTAGATGGTGGTCCAGCACTACCAGGGCTTTGTGCTCATGCAAAAGACAGACCACTTGTTGCATGTGAACAGAGGATTCAGTGAACTGTATGTAGTGACTGCTCTCTCCCTCAGAGGTGTCCAAAATAACCATTAGCGCTGGTGCTCACAGTCGACTTTGACAAGGGATGACAGAGATAGTCAGAGGAAAGCACTGAAAACAGTTTAGCAAACAAAATAAATTTGCATCAAAATACCCCAATTTCGCAGAATATGAAGTGCTTTTTTTTTTTTTAAAATGAAGAAACTTATGTCTGTCACAAGCAGATCTCTGACTGCAGCTAACTCTTGAGTTTTAGGAGGATGGTGGGGAGTTGTCACATGCGATCATATTTCGGAATATCAGTATTACCTGAGAACTTGAAAACCTACAAACTTGTATTGCTACCACTTCTAATGGAGGAAATGTGTCTAGAGAGGGGTACTTGCATTTCCTAATCCATTTCATGACCCTGTCAGTTCATTTCCTGTTTATTAGGCAGGAATCAGTGTTCTGTCAGAACCATGTTTCTGTTCAGTGCTCAGAAACCAGCTGGAGCGTCCTTTTTCCAGTAGGAAATCTGGTCCCAGATAGCCAAACCTTTGTCATTTCAAGTGTGGACTAATTCATTACTTTTCTTGTGCCCCTGAAACTACCTGGGAACTTCTAGCCTGGAGTGAAACTGCAGAAATCAAAATAACATTTTCCATGACCAGCAGATTATATCAGTGTTTAGCGAACTGCACTGACCACTAAATGGATTTTCAGTTGAAGTGTCAAGCAGTGGTTTGGACTTACGATGATTTGGCTTAATATCCTGCAATGCATTCCTCCCAGCTTCGGGGGAAGGGATGCTACGTGGTGGCTGGTAGGCTTGCACAGAAAGTTATATACAGAGTGTTAGAGGTGATGCTTATTTGAAAAACTGCTACAATTTTGGTAACGTAAAAGATCCCTAGATACCACAGTAAAGAAGTAGATGGACAGATTCTAATATGAGTAAAGATTAGACTTTATTGTATGGTACTGCAGATCCTTGGTAGAGTCAGCTTCTCTGTAACTCAAAGAATGCCTTGGCATGAAGCTATGTGCTGAGGGCATTTTTTTGAATCAGTACATCAGTAGTTTAACATACCATAAAACTAAGCAGTATAACAATGATGATCATTTTCTACTATATTAGTTGCCAGAAGCCTGCACATTTTATAAGAAAACTGCCAGATATAAGGTTTTATTATGTTTAGCTCTTCTAGGATTTACAGATTGGTGGAAAAAAATGTTGTTGGTGAGAAGGCAACTCATACAAGTGGGCATGACATTTGCTTTGGTGTAGAATTTGTTTTCACCTTAAAGAAAAGCAATAACAAAAAAATAGGGAAGTAACAAAGATATATGCTCACAGGTTTACTGAAGGGAAAAGCCGCATCAAAGGAGCCAGGGCTGGTCATCTTCATTTAGTTCAACCTCTGGTTTGATTTTGTTGCCAAGATTCTAATATCTCCAGACTTTGTCCACCAGGACTTTGTGAAAAAGCTGCTAAAAGACTGTAGATGATTTTGATCCTACTTTTGATCTGAGTACCTGGCAGGTTTGCTGCTATAGCCCAGAAGGAACCTGGGCTTGGAAAGCAGCATATTTGTTGATAATCTTGGTACAAAACTGTCGTCCAAAGATCTGCTGCGGTCATCCTCCCGGGCTTCTCTCTCCTTATTTTTACTGTGGCTTCTGTCACTCTCTGTTCCTGGCTTGCTGCTCTCAATGCGAGATCCTTCTCTGTAATTCTTGCTATCTAGAAGAAAGTCCTGTGTCTCTTCACGTCACTGTGTCTTTATCAGGTTTTACGCCTCTGCTAGGAGTGTGCCTCATCACGTTTGTCTCTCTCATTTTCTTTAAAGTCTCTTATTAGACTCATAAGTGAAAGCTGTGTTAATTTTTCACTTTATAGCCTGGTTTAATGTAATCTATATGTTATATTCACTGCTGTCTCTCAATTTTAATCCAGAATCATTTTAGACAACAATTAGTTTGAAGGATGCTGCACAGAATGAGTTTTGTTGTATAGTCTTATTACACACACTAAGAGCAACTTCTTCCCCTTCACTTTATGGGCTTCATAGTCTATTTTTTTAGTGCCTCAAACAACATGACACCAACTTTGAAGTGGATAAGGAAAAAGGAGCTGGACTGAGCATGGTTTTGGTGGTCACAGAAAGAACACTATACCCAGCCTCTTTGTAAGTGATTCAGATAATGTCACCTCACCATTTGTCTAGGGACAGATCCTAACACAAACTGACCAACTTGTACAGGAAAGTTGTCATGTCCCAGAGCTTATCTGTGGGCCTTCCAGCCTTGTGAATGGGGAGGGGTAGTTGTACACCTTTCCTATGATGCTCATCAGTCTCCTCCATTAGAGAAAAGAGGTGGTGGTTGCTCACTCTGGTGTCTTGCCAGAGCAGACATCTGACATGTAAACCTTGTGCACAGGCACAAACAGGACACAACGAATCTGTAGCTCCCATGAGATACCGCAACATCGCTTCCCAGTTTGGCTGGATTTGGGCATGTGCTTTTTCAAGTGTTTTGATGAAAGGTACTTTCCCCCCGACCCCTCTGTAACTATTTTGAAACAAAAGCAAAACCATTTTGTAAGAGTTTCCTTAGTAAGTCCTACAAAAACTAACTGAGAAGAATTCAGAAAATCCTTTATCTTAGTTCTACATTTAGACCCAGGGCAAGCTACCAGCCATTGCCCATCTGGCTGCATTACTGCTGGGGAAAGAAGTGAGAGCATTGCCCGGGGAAGCAGCTTTGAGCTTGCCTGGCACCCATGCGGGGTTCAGGCTCCACCCCTTCTGCTGTTTTCTCCTGTGAACATTACTCATACCCTGCACACTTCTTCTCCCTCCTTGGATTTTATGTTCTTCAGATGCTGGTACCACTAGCCTAAACCCAATCTTCCTAATCGTTTAGACCGCCTTCCCCATAACTACAGCAATTAAATAGCACCTGGGTTTATTGGGGGCTGTGCAAACATATGTTAATTAGTTATAACTAATTATATAACTTTAGGGTTTTTAATTCTTTTTTTTCACACCTCAAAGTATCCAGCTTCCTAATTTCTTTATTTGTTTTTAAAACCTATTTACTAATTGGAGGAGGGGGAAGAGAGAATAATCTGGTGTCATATGCCAGTTTTGTTTAGTGCGAAGTTTATTTCAGTTACAATTTGAACATTTCAACATCTTAAACAGAATGGGGCTAATAAATTTGTTTGATTTCATGCCATCCGCATCTTAAATAAGCTAACAGGCTCAAGTCTGTGTCTGCAAGAGTGTGGCTAAATTCTCCATTTCCTGCAGAACTGCAGGACACACTTGACAAGCCATAGGGCCACTTCTCTGTTGGACCCTGCTACTTGCAGATCTCCCAGAAAAACCTCCCATGCAGCACTCTCAAACCCAACACCAGCAGAATCCAGATCTGAACATTAAGATTTTGCAGATTTGGGTCTGAGAAACAAAAGCAAAGAGATTGGCACTGCCTCATCCTGGCTTGTAACAAAAATTACTTTCTCCTTAACCAAGTGTGAAAGTTAATTCAGATAAAGTGTGAGACAGTAATGAAAATCAGACAAGTACATTTTAATTAAAATGTCAGCAAGATAATGCAAACCAAATCCTAAATCCTCCACCATTAAGGTTTCCCCACTGAGCCCTCCTGCCATTGTTCCTCTCTCCTTCTGATTGCTTTTTAATAACAACTTTTGTGTGGCCTTTGTAAATAATCCTCTCATTACAGGTTTGTTTGAAACATGCAATCAATTTATTAAGGTATTTTCCAAGAGAAATTAGCAGGTACAATAAAGCGTAATTATTCTGGTACTCATTCATTATTAAAACCAGAGGATGACCAGGTGCCACCATTGCTTCTGCCAACCTCAACAATCAGTTCGACAGCATTTGAATCACAGCAATATTGAGACTATTCCAGGCTGGGCAGGCAATGGCATTTTCAGGAAGACTGAAAAATTAGAAATTATCTGCATTTTCCCCTCAGAAGTAGTCTTTGGAACAACTAGAGATTTGGATTTTTGATTAGGTATTTTTGGGGGTATTATTTATATGTGTGTGTTGCTTGATCACTGAAGAGAGTACTAATTCTTTATAACAATAAAAAAGTAAAGGTTCAGAGGGAAGACAGAAATAATTATAAATCTTTCTTTAGATTTTAGATCAATGTGTAATAAATGACTTAGTAAATGATGGACAGCTTCCTCTGCCAAAAAGGAAGACCGCAACAGTAAGGAGAATGAGTTTAGCTGGGTGGCATGAGGAAACTCAAGACTCCTCAACCACAGTTCCTCTGTGGAACAGAAATGCCAGCCTGAGCTATAAGTCTTTTGGTTTTGAGTTTTATAGTAGAAATTTCCATGCTTCTACACAAAATAAAAGAAGCATTTTCAACCATATTCGGTAATATTTTTTGTTCAAGATCAGCCGTGTGGAAAGAATTACTAATATCCAATAGCTGTTCATTTGTAACTGAAATGAACTTGGTATACGTGGGCTATTTCCTGGTTAACAGATGTAATTCATGTGAATTACCAAGTATGACTGGAAATAAATGGCTATCTGAGAGAAATATGTGGGAATACGAGGATCCAGGATGGGAAGTCCATTCATGGCAGTACAGAGGCAAAGAAGAGAAGTTATGCTGGGGATTTGGAAGAGGAAAGCTTCTTTTTGAGGCAGAGAAGAGCAGGGCATTTTCAGTGAAGGAACTGATGCCAAAGCTGAGATCTTTGCTGTAGCTGCTTTATGAAGAAGATGACATCTGATGTCAGAGCAATCACTGCAACATCCCTTATAATCAGAAAAATTAGATTTAATAAATGATCTAAGTACATTTAGAAAACATTTTTTCCTTTTTCTTTTTTTTTTTTTCTTTCTTTCTCTGTGGTTAAAGCCAAAACCTGAGGCTATGAAATCTAAAAAAGAAAAAAATAATTGGCATTTTGTCTGGATCTTTTCTCAGTGAATTCGATATTTTGGTTTCCAGCTCAAAATTAATTTCTTCAGCCTGCTGGAAAGGTAACCCTGCCAAGTGCATGAAAAGCACACCACCTCACTATTGCAGTGAAAAATAGAGAGGAATCAGAAGTCAGCTAGTTATTATTGATGTCGCATTGCTCAGAAGACAAAAAGATAACACAGCTGTCTTTCTCTGCATTGTCGACAATATAATGTTTCCAGCAAGCTAATCAGAAATGACTTAGAAGACATACTGAAACCCCATAATGGGAAGCACCATGGTTTATTTCTACAATGTTGCTTCTCACATCCAATGAAATTTTAAAATGATGTAGAAATTAAGAGCCTAAAAAATCATTTCTAGCTGTAACTGAGAATAAAGTCAGTAAAGTCAGCTGAAAAATGCTATTTCTACCATATTTATTCCCTCAAAGGTCTTCTTTACACAAGTAGAAAGGATTTTGTCCCCTAACTTCTGTTGCTGTGGGTTGTCTAGCCAAATCAAAACATCCAGTTTTCTGTTGAATACTGGCCAAAGAATACATGGGCTTCAGTAGAAATAATTTTTAATTCAAGTATGTGAAAATCCATTGTTGGTTTGGGTCAGTTATTTTGAACTCTTCTGAAAAGTTATGTGCAGACTGAGTTCAACCAGTAGCTGACTACTAAATCACAGAATCACAGAATAGTCAGGGTTGGAAGGGACCTCTGGAGATCATCTAGTCCAACCCCCCCACCAGAGCAGGGTCACCTACAACAGGTTGCACAGGACAGCGTCCAGTTGGGTTTTGAATGTCTCCAGAGTGGGAGACTCCACCACCTCTCTGGGCAGCCTGTTCCAGTGCTCCACTACACTCAAAGTAAAGAAGTTCCTCCTCATGTTTAGATGGAACTTCTGATGTTCAAGCTTGTGCCCATTACCCCTCGTCCTATGAATGGGCACCACTGAAAAAAGACTGCTCCCATCCCCCTGGCATCCTCCCTTCAAGTATTTGA
>VZSZ01005505.1:741193-791394 GCA_013398815.1 Ibidorhyncha struthersii
TCCCAGTTTAGCAGCACAGCCTTCTGGCATGTCAGCCCCTCCTCCCAGTTCGTCCAGATCATTGATGAATATATTGAACAGGACTGGACCCAGTACTGACCCTTGAGGGACACCGCTTGTCACAGACCTCCAACTAGACTCTGCTCCACTAACCAAACCCTCTGAGCGCTGTCTGCCAGCCACTGTTCAATCCACCCCACTGGCCATTCATCTAACCCACACTTCCTAAGCTTGCCTGTAAGGATGATGTGGGAGATGGTGTCAAAAGCCTTGCTGAATTCAAGGTAGACAACATCCACTGCCCTCCCCTCATCCACCCGTCCAGTCACGCCATCATAGAAGGCTATCAGATTAGTCAGACACGACTTCCCCTTAGTGAATCCATGTTGACTACTTCTGATAACCTTCTTTTCATCCAGGTGCTTTGAGATGATACCCAGCACAAGCTGTTCCATCATCTTTCCAGGGATGGAGGTGAAGCTGTGCCTTATCTCTAACATAAATGAGACAGTGGATTGCTAAAGAGCTACTAGCAGGGCCCTATACAGGGAAGGCTTCTGGTCCCAAGGAGTGGCAGCTTCTGGTTATTTCATGTGGCTGCCTGGAGTAGGAGATATTTAGCATTTGTTACCTAGGAGGCTAAAGTCTCACAAATATTTGTATAATGTGCATGCACAGAGCATTGTACAAGGGTATTGAAAAACAAAATGGGATGAATTAATAAATGTATTGTTACAAGTACTACCACCCTGGGGAGATTTAAAGCAGGGGCTTTGAGGAGAAGCTGTTTGTGCTTCTTGAGCTACCTAACTCTGTTAATGGAAACTGTTAGCAGCAAATGCTAGCTTCAGGGGGAGTAACTGCATATCATCATGTTGCACCCTTGGTGTTACTACAGACAGATCACTGCGTCACATTTGTACATGGAAGGCCCAGTTCTCGCCGATCTTCAATGTCATTAAGGTCCAAAATGTGAAATCCTGACCTTTGAAAAGTGTGACTGGGCTTTAGAAAAACATAGGTGATATAAGTACTACATCCAAGTTATGGGTTTCACTGGAAAAGTCTATACATAAGGGATTTCATTTTACCTGAAACTTTATTCTAAGTTTTTCCTTATTATATCCCTGACTGGGTCTTCTACTAAGATTTAGTCTTGTCCTAGTGTTCCTCTCATTAATAACTTTCTGTGCTTTCAGTTTTAAATTGAGATTCCCTCTGTTCAAAGGCTGTTCTCATCTTCCTTGTACCTCTGTGGATTTAATCCAGTTTTGCTGCTGAAAGGGAGCTGTATTTAACCAGTTGATTCCCAAAGAGATCCATCAGGGCTCATTCTGGCAGAAGAAATTCCACAAGGATACTTTTGCTCTTTGTCTCTAATATTCCTTTTATCTGCCTTTCCCTTCAATACAGCTACACTCCATTCATCAGTCCATCTGTCTGTTGATTTATCTCATCCAATCTGTTCTTCCAGTTCATCCATTTAATACATTAAGCATTAGTCATTCACATATAGCCATCAGTCAAATTCTTTCCATCAGTGTTTCTGTCAGTCATTTTTTTTGTATGCTTTATCCAGTTAATATACTCCGTGTTAATATACTCCCTGTTAATATACTGGTGTTCTTGCATAGTAAACTATTTTATCTTTACACACTACTCATAGCTATGTGTGCATTGGATATTAGAATATTCCCTGATTTAAGGGCAGAGAAGAAGTTGGAAGGATGGATTATTTTTTTAAGTGTCAAAATAGAAATGCTTATAGCAATGAGAACTGAACAAAAAGGCATCCATTCCCTGCTCAAGGTGCAATAGTAGGTCTTCCCATACCATGTTCCTACCGTAATTTTTAGGACTTTGACTCTGAACAAACCACTTTGCAGCAGTACAAAACAAAAGCTGAATTTACATGAGTACAAAACTTGTCATGTCCATTTGTCCTATGATGTAATGGACACCCATGCCTATACAGTGGAGGATTACAATAAAAGAAATTTCTGTTGATGGAAGAAGATCAAAAAAGACAACTGGATATTGTGTGCCTGAGAATGGGGAGGACATAACAGAACACAGGAGGGTCTGGCTGGACTGCGTAGTTTGGATTACGCATTTTGTAGGCTGTCATGAAAAGCTGTGGAGATAGCAGTGATCTTCTGTGTAGCCTTGCAAAGCAGTCCAATTTTTTCCATGCTGAGCTTAAGAAAGAAGAAATGGTTGGAAAAAATGGAGAAAATACAAATTTAGACAAAAGAAATTATGACAAGATTGGAAGGTGAAAAGGATTTGATCATAGACTGATGCATTCATAATAGCAATATAAATGACAGAAAGGAAAAACTAATTCACTGTATCAGAAGATGAAGGGATAAAAAGAAATAGTTGGAAACTATGGAAGGGAAAGATTAAGGTTGATAGCAGCAAAAGATTCTTAAATTGAATTCTTACGATACAGAGCCACTGGAATTAGATGGGGTGTTAAGAGAGAGGAAGAATTGACCTACTTAACAGTAAAAGAAATTGGACAATAATGAGAAACGCATGTAGGAAGGCTCTGGATGTTTTAGATGCACTGACTGGAGTTCTTTGTAGCCCTTGGTGCTCCAGGTTTCCATGCATCAGGATATACAAGTCTGTCGTGGTCCAAAAGAGCTGTTACATTGTACCACCAATTTCCTGACTTCGTATTTGGGCATGGTCCAGTGGCCACTAGCCCTTTCACATGCACGTCTCTCTCATCCTGGTTCCAAAGGAAACTTCAGGCGCAGGGACACAGGGAGCCCTGGCATACTCGTTCCTGGTCCTAATGTAGGTGAAATTGCTACGCTGATACTGCATGGTCCAGCTAGTAAACCTGATTAGGAAATTATCTCGCCTGATTTCAGGTATTAACATCGTGGATGTCTATTGATGCCATCGTTGCACTAAGCTCCCATACAACCACAGGAGAGAAAGCAGCTCTCCTAAAGCATGATTTGTCTCACCCAGATGCAGATGCCGGGAACAGGCCAAATGGATTCCTGTCCCTAAGTCTCCTTCTCTTTTTTTGACTGTGGGCAGCACCTGGGCAAAGGGCTCAGATGTGACATATACATCATATATGTTTAGGTCCACTGAGATCAATCACACTGCCAGAGTCAGAATGTCCCTGTGGGCTGTCCAGGTGAAAAAGTCCTGGGGTTCTTCATGCTGATCTTCAGGTTCATGACAGCCTCCTACTTGGGTCTGAGTCTGGCTGGTTGACTCCTCTCTGAATATTAGGAGGAGTAGTCTGTGAAAAGATAGAGCTGTGGCATGAGACAGTCGTAATCTAAGGTAAGAACCTCTAGAAGAAAAAAACAGAAAAGACTGAAGGGAAGACATGAATGTGAATGTAGTCACTTTAAAAAGAGCTAAACAGAATTAATTATCACTTACTTGCTGCAAGATTCAGTTTAAAAATATGGTCCTGGAAAATGAAGAAGGCTGAATGACCCTCCTAGCTTTTTTTATCCCTTCTTCACCGTCTTTCTGTCTCTGCAGCCCAGGTGGAGGAATGGCTGAGCTCCATCCTTTCCCAGTTAAAATTAGAAGGCAGTCTCAGAATATGAATCAGGAAATGTGCTCAGGGTTATTGGGCTGCTCTGAATTGCTAGCATAGGATTTTTGTTTGTTACCTTTTCTAAAGCATTTCTTTTTTTTTTTTTTTTTCCTTTCTCTGTAAGGCTTCTGGTGCATTTGGACATTTGATTATGTATGAAGTCTTGTATGATGGTTAATTAACATTCAGAGGGAATACTTCTGTCTATGCATATTATTTGCACAGGTTAAGTATTCCTGATAAGACTTCTCAAATCAGACAAGCTGAATTTAACTTAATTAGACCTATGAATACTCATGGAGAAGGTAAAAGGGAGCTTGCTCAAGCTTTTGTACCATGGAAATGAGGAGAAGAAGGGGCATGAAGGGTAAGTGTGCGGGAGGGAAAATCACCCCCAATCATAAAATAAAGAAGACAAGAAGAGAGACTTGTCATGAAACGCTTAGAGCTATTCCTGTGCTCTCACTGTAGCGAAGAATGGGGAATGACAAACCTTTTTAGAGTCATCTTCACCTAAGGAACAACTTAAGAAACTTATTGGATTACTTTTGGAAGGAGAATTAAAGATGTAAGTGGCCAGAAACACTTTAATTGCTAGTACCTCCGAGCACCTGTAAATGTATGGCTGCAAAATCTGCTGTGTCATCGCACCCAGCTCTTTGGATTTATTTTTTCCTTTTCCAAAAATTAAGGGCAGAAAACCCCACTGTAAATAGAACCGTGTTTCATTGTGACATGTTTTTTCACCAGCGTCAAAATGTTCCTGGAGAATATGTCAATTTGATGAAATTTTCATTGGTAATGCACTGAAACAAATAACTTCAACTGTCTTTTTTTATTTTGGTAATGTCAAAACATTTTGTTTTGATAAGGTAAAACCATATCCTTTTGACTGCACCATTTTGATTAATTGATTTTTGTTATATACATATTAAATTTTATATTGAATTTTTATGAGATTTTAAATGGTATATTGTACTGAAGATTGAAGATTATGTTATAATGTTTTCACATTAACAGAATAAAATATTTTGACACAATTAAATGAAACATTTCAACATCAGCAAACCAAAACAATTTGACACTACCAATATGAAACATTTTTATATTTCCAAAAGCCTTAGAACTTTCTGTAGCTATCAGAAAAGTGGATATAAGACAATTTTTTTGAGGTCAAGAGAAAACAAATTTTTTAAAGGCTGAGTTTTCCTTCACAGCAAAATTTCAGTGTCTCCTGCCTCTAGAAATCAGATTTATCAAGCCCAGAAGCAGTTCATCCTTTGAAATACTCTCCCACTTACCATTTAGTATCTGGGTAATTACATGGGAAATACGTGATGCAGAAGGTACTAAGTTCAGAAATTAGCAATAAAGTGACTGAATACATGCTGTTGTATGCACATCGGTTCATCAGTTACAAGAATATGACCTCTACTGTCCTCTACTCAGGCAAATGTCTGCTAAGAAAAACTAGTTTGTTGCAAGTGGCCAGTCTATACTTTTTGGTATGTCCTGTTTCCAGCTGTATCAAAAAGAGTGCAAACAAGATATGGAACTGACATAGTTACAAATACTGATATAGCAAAAACCAGAAATAATCACAGGGGAAGAATATAGTAAAAAAAAAAAAGGAAAGTGCTCAAGTACCAGTTGGGTTTTTTTCCCACTGGCTTTTTCTCTTTCTCGGTTTTCTTTAAGGTTTTGCAGAAGATACACCTTATTACTATAAAATAATGATCTATAAATAATAACTGGACACTAAGGCTAAAGGCTAGAGCCTTTAATCATACACGTAAAGCCAAACCCTAGATTACTTCTTGCACTGTTATGTTTACTGCAGAGTATGAAGATACGCAAGTAGATTTTCAGGCACATAGCTGGGTTTTAAAGGCAGGGAGGCACATTCCTGAAAAACATAGACTAAGGAACCCTATCTGAAAGAGTCACTGTGTGGTCACACATCTCCAAAGTTTTGTGTGAGCATTCACTAGTCAAAGCAAAATCTGGAAAATAAGAAATACATCTTCAGCTTCTGTGTCAATGTTCAGAAATGTTATAAAAGCCTCTAAAAATGTGAAATATAAGCACTTATCAACAAATGTGGCAAATGTTCAAAGAACGGAAGATAGTCTTCACAACAATGCTTATTTTTTGAAGTTAAGAGTTTGCTTAGATATTTTATCAAGATGGCACATTTTGAAAATAAAAACCCACCAGTAATCCTGTGTAACTCTGTAACAGTATAAAGGGAATTCTCCTTGACTTCCAAAGAGAGACAGTCTTGTGTCCTGAAGCATGAGAATAGTGATATTTTCTCTTGCGATATTTTCCTGGGTAACAGTCAGCAGATGCTAATCTTGTGCATATACCTGCCAAATCCTTTCTTCAAATTAACAAAGCCTTTTGCCTTATTGAGAGAAATAACACTGTGGAACTGAGAGTTGCATAATAAGCAGATTAATTTGACTGATTGCTGTGTTGGAAAATAATGCTCTTTTTTGCCCATTGTAAACCTTCTGCCTTTAAATGTCATTGAGGACTCTCCTCACATTGCATGAATAAGCTGGTCTTCCTAATCTGGGGCATGTCTATATACCTTGATGTTATCTTCTCAGCTTCGTCTCATGACCAGGACACCTTTGACCACTCATTACCAATATCACTGAAATGTGCAGAAGGGAACTTCTGCAATGTTTTTGCTGGTTGTGTGGATATCCGCCTGTCTAAGCTCTCTCTTGCTGCTTGCCGACCTTCAAAAAGAAAAACTTTCCCTAGCACTGTATTAATTTTCCTTTTTCACTTTCTCTTCCCGTTGAAGAAGTACACTCTGACTTTGGATGACCCCTTAAGACACATGGGGAGAAAAAGAGAGTTTACCTTTAATGATGACAAACTCCCAAACATTTAAATTTGAGATTCCACCAATGCATGAGTTTTATCAATTAAAAAGAAGAAATAAAAAATAAGTAGAGGATAGAATACAGAACACCAGCCCCAGCCATAATCCCACTGTGGTTGATAGAAATTTTTATTTCTATCAGGTGTGGAGAATTAATAAGCATCCCTTTTCCTTCTACAAAAGATGAGTAACAGTGCAAAAAGTTTGGTTATTTAGAAACGTGTAGAAAATATGGCAGATACAGCAATTTGCTGTGGGAGGTGATTAAAACAAACAACCAACCCCAAACCCACAAACACAAAAAACCAAAAAACCTAGACCCTAGAAAAGTTTCTTTAAGAAGAAGAAAGTGGGGGGGGGCTGAGATGATAAGTTGGTAGAAGAGCACTACCCTCAGGCTGAGGAAGGGCCATCGCGTTATGTGAGCTGAGGGTTTACTGACGGCCTGGCCTGTTACTGTGTGCAATAGATCTTTGCTTAGAGACACCTGGAGAAGAATCTGATAAAAACTCCACCTATGACCTTTTTTTGCAGATTTCCAAAGCTCTTTACCTGGGCAGAGGGTTTCAGATGTGCTGCAGTAGGTCCTCAGCTAAATCTAAGCCTTTGACCTGAGCGATCTCCTGGATTAAGCACCCAGCTGAAATGGCTGGATTTTATTTTAGATGCTCAAAGCTGAGGTTAACAAGGTCAGGAGATGTGAGCTCATTGGAGATTAACACTGAATTCAGCAGCAAGTTCTACAGGTAATTTCCTCTGCTGGTTGCAAAGAATAATTAATACCCAAACAGACATAGACAGTAGTATAGAAAAGCATTATTTGCTCAGAGAAGCCACTATCTGAGTAGTAAAGACAAACAAAGGCGGAGTGAGATGCATTTACTCTGAGTTTCATCCTACTTGCTACTGTACCACCCTGAGGGAGGAGGGAGGGTGAGACAGGAAGAAATTACTTCCATTGCTGCCAGTGAAAATCCTGCTCCATGTGCATATGAAAGCACAAACTTTGATGCCTTTAGGCCCTTCTTGGCACTAAGCTGTTCACATGTCTTGCTGTAACAAGGAGCGTGGCATGTTTGTTCAGATTAGCAGTGCAGTGTCAGTAAAAAGGGCATGGTACCAAACCCTGAGGGCTAGAGGTGAGCGTGCACTGTGCGCTGCTCTCTGAGGGGATCTTTTTTAACATATTGTGGTATTTTACAAAAGAAAGGCTAAGGATTCTGATTTGCGCTCTCTCTTTGTGCAATGAACATATAAGTAAAAGGAAATCCTGCCTAAAGAGTGACGAGGCAGGTGATGTGAGGGGTGGAGGCCAGGGGGTTCTGGAGTCCAGGCTCTGCTAAAAGCAGTTCAGGCAACTTAGCATGTTTGGCTGTACCAAGCTGCCTCCAGAAACCCCTCCTGTAACACCTCTGCTTTGCTCACGGGATGACCCTTTCTCCCAATTACCTGCCCTGATACTCAGAAATTAGTTCTCCTGTCTTACTCACATTTCCCTCTTCATCCTTTTCCCCCTTTCTGTGTGTTTGGATCTAATTCCCAGTGCAGAGTGGGACTATTTGCCAAGTCTCTGTCCTTTGAGTAGTGGAGCACAGTACAGATATGAACATGATACCTCTCTGTTTTATAAGGTGCAAATGAACCCTTGTTGGGTCAGAAAAATGGATTTGAATCAGACCAGATTCAATGCATGGCTGGTTTCCTTGTCACTGTTTCTATTTTGATTGTGTCATGACAAAGGAAAATCCTTTGAACATTATACCAAAGCAACATAAACATTTATTATGAATCTATGTTATTATGGTAAGAAAACCCCTTTGAACAGGTCAGTTTCTTCATATGACTGAGAAATTAATCCAGCTCTACATAGATTTGGGATATTATGGAAGCTGTCCATATTGTATGTATAAAAATCAACTGAGAGGGGTGGGGGAGAGAAGATCCTCTGAAATACCTAACTGGGGATTCAAATTTTGGAGAGATAACAAAAAAAAAAAAAAAAAAAGATGTTCGAGTCTTCAAGGAGATCTTTTTGTCTCTGTATCTGAGCATATAGATGTATGAAAGGGCTAGAAAGGAAATGTTTTCAGGAGGTTTCCTGTCATGGTATGTTGGTGGGAATATAGACTAGGACACTGTTTAATACCCTAATATGGCTTATTACCTGGGAGAGCAAGTGTGTTAGCAAGTGTGGTTGCTGTTGGGTTTGAGCAGTTCTATCAAAACCGCTCTCTGTTCAATAATGAGTTTCCCTCGACCCATGATCCTTGCTCAAATCAACAGCGGAGATTACTAGTTTTTTCATAATGAAAGAAAAATGTTTTTTTTGTTGATCTTTATGCCAGTCTGTGTTTTAGCTAGTATGCTTATGTAATACAGAAGCATTTTCCTTTGAAAAATTTACATTTAACTTCACTGATGCATGCTTTCCGGACTCTTCCGTATGAAAAAGTCAGTGATTTTTCCCTTCTTTTGAGAATAAGAGCCCAAGTGCCATAAAGAGCTATAAGCTTTCTCGTTTCGCTAAAAAGCATGAGACAGCTGCACTGACAAGTATGAGCAAAATACACAGTCTACAATAATTCTGCACAACTAGGCAGGGAGGAAAAACAATTCCTCACCTTGTGAGTACGTAGCCACAGAACAAAGTTTGCATCTTCAGCAGCCTGAAACAGATGAGTTCTCAATAAGATCTGAAGGCTCGTGACAGGAAGAAAGCCTCTGAATTGGTAGTTAATCTTTGGCTTCTGTCAGGGGTGAGCCACATTCTGGCAGAGGAGAGAGATTCGGCTCTCTGGTCCCAAAGGTGGGGCCCAAAGACTGGGCCAACGATGCTGTGAATAAGGTCTTCACCAAAGTTCAGTGTAACTTTTCCCCACAAAAAGAAAAGAAAAAAAATCCATGCAGGGATGGGCAGGGAGAGTGGGAGAAGGATTTCTCAACAAGTAAGGTAAGGATTATCAGAAAGAATTCTATGACAGGCTGACCACAGACACTTTCAGTTTAAATAACTAAGGGGAGTGAAACAGATCTGAGGCTCAGGCCTTCAGAGCACAACCAGATGATGGCATACTAGGATGAATCCCAACTTCTCCTCGCTTTCCTCTCATGCTTTACAAGGATTTCTTCTGAAGATAAGCACAGCACCTGCAGAATCACATGGGGCTGGGAACGACACACATTGCAGTGAATCTGGGTGGCATTTGTAATTAATGGCGTGCAGCAACATGTGAAAGAAAACAAGAAACTAATGAAAATGTCAACCAGATATTTCAGCTGTAGGAAAGGAGGGCTCATGAGTAATTTTTAATTTATTTTTACATTTTTTTTTGCTTGAGTTCAGACTGATTCCTCTTTGCCAAGCTGTTTTCTTGCTCTTATGGTAGCTGGACAAGGAAAGAGAGGAAGTATTAGTACAGGGAAACCCTGGTGTTTTTGTAGCAAACCAGGTTGTGGTTTCTCAAATTTGATGAAACTTCTCGCCTTGATAATGTCTCTTCTGATTAGAGTCCAGCAGCATGGTAATGGCCTTTACAAGCTGACACAGATGTCAAACAAAAATGAAAGTTAAGAATGTTAGGAGGAGGGGGGATGACAGGTAACAACAGGAGTGAGGGGGGAAAAAAACGCTTAACAAAATAGCCTCTGGGCATAAGTTTGCCTTTCAAATGATGGCTTAGAAAGAAGTAGAAATGGAAAATCCAACTGATTTTCTCTGGTAGAATTCACACAAGGTAACCCAAAAAAATACAGAAATACATAGCAACAACTTACTGTTTTATTTCCTATGAGGTTGCACTTGGAAAAAAGGGAAGCAGGGGAAAAAAAACAAGAATAATGAGCAATTCTGACTTGTTTTTGAACCCGGCACAGAAATGCTGTGCTTTTTTTTGTTTTTCATTTGAAAATGTATGACTATCTATATCTCCTTATTTGGCATGGTTACATTTTCTGAGTGATGAGTTTAAAGTACAAGAATTTTTAATACCTCCTTTTCCTATGTCACGCTCTATTTCCCTGCTCATCAGGTTCTGGCATTGTAGCAAAACTGCAGTAAGCAACGTGCCTAGCACCTGTCTCAGGTATAGCCCTGCTCCCCTACCTACCTGGAAAATTACGTGTATAATTCAGGAACATCCTCTTCCTTTTCAATACTATTGCTAGCATAAAAAGAAGGGTAAGGTACCCAGTCCTAACAATGCAGTATTGTTAAGCTTTCTGTAATGAGGCCTTAGTTGAATGGAGTATTTTGAGACCTTCATGAAGGAGGGTTGGTCCTTTTGCCTCTTCACCCAGGAAACATTCTCTGCTTAACTAGCTGGTTCTCTGCTCTCACATATCTGCATTCATTTCAGCAATAACAAAGCTTTGTCTTTCTACCCAAGGAACTGAAAGCACCTTAAAACATACATGGGTAAACTTCATTAGACTTTTTTAAGGGAGTAATTTATTATCTCTGTCAGAGAAAAGTGAAGCAGAATCATTCCATTTTTAAAAGCACTTTTTTTCCCCAGGAGGCAGTAGACATCCTACGCTTCACAACCAGCCACTAACGCCTAGGACTTGAATTAGCTAACAGTAAGGCAACTGTGCTCTTTGACAACTGAAATATCAGGTTAACTTACATTTCAAAATACCCGGGCTATTTAGAGCTAATTTTCCATTGACTCGCATCCTTTACAGATGAAGTATTCACAGTGATGTATTTCTTTCAGATAAAACAGACTCCAAAATGAATGTACCCCCATGTTCATTGTACACAGGTACCTGGTTGTACAGGTCATTATTTATTTTGTAAATGCAGAAAGTTGATGAAAATGATGCTGCTTTTGTTATGAAAGTTTCAGAAGTGAGAGCCTTTTAAATGTATCAAAACAAAACTCAGATGAAATCGCTTGGCCTAGTCCTTCACTGCCTTGTGCTGGTGCAACTTCATTGACATCTGTGGTACTGTAGAGGCGTACAGGTGGAGTTACACAAGGGGAACGCACAACCTTATCTAGTGCTGATGTCCTCTGTCACAACTCATGTTTTCTCAACAAGATGCAATAGAGAGAGACAGTAAACACAGCCTAAAACTAGCTTGTCACAATTTCCTTCACCTTCTCTTCCTCAGCTGCCTGAGCTTTATGAATTTTTTCATGCTGTCAGCCAGAAGTCACTTACATTTCAATACCTCAATTAATGGGGTGGTGGTTTTTGTTTGTATTGCAGCTGGCGTCCCAGTGAATTTGCCTGCAGTTAACTTGATGGCCAGCTTTGCTCTGAACTCTATGTCATCGATAATAACAAGTGACAATCTTGCCATTCCAACAACTTGATAAATCGACCAGGCTTCAAAATAAGTCAATTTCACCTGTCACAAAACATGGCAAGCTTTCTGATTTAAATCCCCAGAATCAAACATTTCTGACAGAGATCTCAAAGCACACCAACCGGCAGGCGCACCAGGCAGGTCAGGCTTCTGACAGAGCAGACATTTACAGGGTGGAAGAATGAAGAGTGTGAAGGTGTGGAGTGGCAGCTTTCTTCTGCTCTCCGGGGCTGTATTTGACTTGCTCTTTTGTATTGCTTTTAAAAACCAAATCCATTCTAAGTGCAGTCCAGCCTTTCACGTTAAATAACTCGTCGCACCCAACCACCACACTCAATGCTCACATCAGGGACCTTCATTAAGACAGATAGGTTTCTTGAAGCTGTCTTCATCAGCAGTCAGAATCCTAAGGTGGTTTCATCTGAGTTTAGTTCAAGACACCGTGAAGTAAAAATGAATGGAAAGGGACCATTTCTTGCAATCCCAATATTCTGTTTTTGCTGTGTGATGGGGAGATGTCTCTCTACAGATGTGCCTTGGCAGGCTTAGACTCAATGAAACAATCCTGTCCTCTCTTGCAGCAGTCATGGACTTCATGGCCATTGAGCACACTGTTGTAAGTACTGTAAGTACTGAGGAGACCTTTTCTGCTATTTTTATTAAGAAAGGGAGTCAGAATTGTCACTGAAAACTATTTTCCTTTATTATTATTTTAGGGGATTGATGTTAACTATGCAAATGAGTATTCAGGTACCTTAATGGAGTTAGGCCTTTTCTTATTTCACTCTAACTATATCAAGTAAATGATTGCAGTCCTCACCAAGAACCGTAACTCCACTGGTAACATTTCTCAGTCCTCAAGGCTTTGTTCTGATTTTACAGTCATTTTGTGAGGTTTGATATTAAGAAAGTGACAGCAATTCCTGTTCCATTTTAGACCGGGGAAAAGAGTGCAATTTCATTTGTACATCTAAAAGATTGCTATATGACTCCAATCCAGTTGTACTGAGCTTCCTTTAGAGGCTATTGAGACAAATAGATACTTCCAGACTGTGAGTCAGGTGCCTACTGCAGAATGTCTGAAACCAAATCAACACCTCAGGCTTATGCTAGCACAGCTGTGTAGATCTGGGCTGGGAAGAAGAGAAATCCCAGGCAGATTTAGCTATACTAACATTCATCCTAGCTATCCTAGCAAACTTGTGCTTTTTTGTATCATAATAGGCAATTGTGCTGTTACAAAGGTATATACACTTTTGCAGGAACACTCTTCTGTGTGCTAAAAGTAATGCACTCTTGGGGTTGGCTTTGAAATAGCAATACAGCTTACTAAAATGCCATTACAAAACTGTAAGTAGGGGAAACCTTGATTCCCCCAGGCAGTAGCATTTTGATGTTTGTTTCTCTTTCTACTTTTTTTTTCTTTTGTTTTTGTTTCAGCTGTGAAGGAAACCAGATTAATATGGGGAGAAACGGATCAGAAGCATCTGGAGCAAGTAACAGTCTGCTTTTGCCATGCCTGTAGCAATTTGTATTTGCTCTTGAGGAACATTTGCATGAGAAATGTTACATTTACATGAAGTAGAGTTGGCATTTTTTCCATTTCATAGAATCATAGAATGGTTTGGGTTGGAAAGGACTTTAAAGATCATCTAGTTCCAATGCCCCTGCCATTGGCAGGGACACCTCCCACTAGACCAGGTAGCTCAAAGCCCCATCCAACCTGGCCTTGGACACTTCCAGGGATGGGGCCTCCACAACTTCTCTGGGAAACCTGTTCTAGTGTCTCACTACCCTCACAGTAAAGATTTTCTTCCTCATATCTAATCCAAATCTACCCTCTTTCAGTTTAAAACCGTTATTCCTCATTCTATTGCTACGCTCCCTGATAAAGAGTCCCTCCCCATCTTTCCTGTAGGCCCCCTTTAGCTACTGAAAGGCTGCTATAAGGTCTCCCCGGAGCCTTCTCTTCTCCAGGCTGAACTCTCTGAGCCTGTCTTCACAGAAAAGGTGTTCCAGCCCTCTGATCATCTTCGTGGCTCTCCACTGGACTCACTCCAAGAGGTCCATGACATTCTTACATTGGTGGCCTCAGAGCTGGACACAGTATTCCAGGTGGGGTCTCACCAGAGCAGAGTAGAGGGGCAGAATCGCCTCCCTTGACATGCTGGCCATGCTGCTTTTGATTTAGCCCAGAATACGGTTGGCTTTCTGGGCTGCGATCGCACATTGCCAGCTCATGTTGAGCTTCTCATCCACCAACATCCCCAAGTTCTTCTCCTCAGGGATGCTCTCAATCCATTCTCTGCACAGCTTGTATTTGTGTTTGGGATTGCCCCCACCCAGGTGCAGCACCATGCACCTGGCCTTGTTGAATTTCATGAGGTTTCAACAGGTCCACTTCTCCAGCCTGTCCAGGTCCCTCTGGATTGCATCCCTTCCCTCCAGCATGTTGACCATGTCACATAGCTTGGTGTCATTGGCTAACTTGCTGAGGGTGCACTCAATCCTACCATCCATGTTGGCAACGAAGATTTTAAATAATACCGGTCCCAGTACCAACCCCTGAGGAACACGACTCATCACAGGTCAGCACTTGGACATCAAGCCATTGACCGCAACTCTTTGAGTGCAACCATGCAGCCAATTCCTTATACACCAAGTGGTCCATCCATCAAATCCATGTCTCTCCAATTTAGAGACAAGGATGTTGTGTGGGACAGTGTCAAATGCCTCGTGCAAGTCAAGGTAGATGTCAGTTGCTCTTCCCTTTTCCACCACTGTACGGTACCATTACACCAACACTGTAACGCTGTTGTAGAAGACCACCAAATTTGACAGGCACAATTTGCCTTTAATGAAACCATGTTAGCTGTTACCAGTCATCTCCTTATTTTCCATGTGCGTTAGTATAGTTTTCAGGAGGATCTACTCCGTGATCTTGCTGGGCAAAGAGGTGAGACTGACTGGCCTGCAGTTCCCTGGGTCTTTCTTTTTTTCCCTTTTTAAAAATGAGGTTTTTAAAAATGAAGGCCTTTGCCTTCTGCAGCCTAGGCGGTGTGACTAGAGCCCTTGCCAGTGAAGACTGAGGCAAAAAAGTCATTAAGTACCTCAGCCTTGTCCATGTCCTGGGTGACCAGGTCTCCCTATTGCTTCTGGAGAGGGCCCACATTTTCCCTAGTTTACCTTTTGTCACTGACATACCTATAGAAGCTTTTCCTGTTGCCCTTGATGTCCTTGGCGAGATTTAGTTCTATCTGGACTTTAGCTTTCCTAACCTGATCCCTGGCTGCTCGGGCAATTTCTCTGTATTCCTCCCAGGTTACCCATCCTTGCTTCCACCTTCTGTAGGCTTCCTTTTTCTGTTTGAGATTGTCCAGGAGCTTCTTGCTCACCCATGCAGGCCTCCTGATTTTTTAAAGAACATTCCTTTTTTTAAAAAAGAAAAGTATGAACATGTTGATATTTTTTAATGAAAAATACACCATGTATTTATGAAAAACATAAAAATTTGATAAACATCTATGATCATTTTCAAACAATTTGTAGGATTGCTTATAATTTGTCAGAACTTCACTTAATAGGAATATTTACACAAAATAGCACTCACCACTTTGATCAGCTCTCAGCAGAAATACATTTCTAGCAGAAGTTTACTGTACAACACTTGAGAATGTTGAATTGCCAGGAACAAAAATAATACAATAGGATTTATGTACTACAATAAGTGACCAGTATATATTGTTTAAAACAATGAATTGTTTTTAACAAATGCACAAGCTGAAGTTTCTTCATTAAAAATAATCTTCCAAATACCTGTGAACACTGAATCACAGAAACACAGAATGGGAAAAGACCTCAAGAGACCAAAGTGGCTCTCTGCTTTACCTCACATTAAATATACTGTGAATATATCTACTGGATATTTGTACAACCTATTCTTATAAAGCTCCAGGGAAATATGTCTTGCAGCAATCCCTAGTGTCTATTCCCATGCTTCACTCTGGTTTAGATTTTCCTTAATATTTAACTGGAAGAACCATTTTTTTTTAAACCAAGTAAAATTCCTACAAACATCTCCTTCATTTGTTTTCTATCCTTACCGGGTCTGGAGAGCTATTGATTTTTTTTTTTATAGCAACTAGTTGTAAAATGGAAGAATGTTACCATGTCTTCCCTTAGTCTTCTCTTTCTTAGCCTAAAGAGTTTAGTTTCCTTTAGGCTTTCCTCATAGGTTATGTCTGTTCATCTTGCTAGCTTTCTTGTTGCTTTTCTCTTTGTACCAGTTTCCTTTTACCTTTCTCAAAACGTGTCATCCAAAACTGGCCATAATCGTTTGTGCCTTGGTACCAGCATGAGCCGAACTGGAATCACGTCTGTGGTTTCTTCTGCCCAGCGCTCCTGCATAATATGGTCTAGTATGAGATCTTCCCTTTCTGTAGCAGCGTCCTATTAATTTTATCATATGCAGCTTGTGATGTGCTGTACTCACTGATTCTCCTCTGTGCAGTCAGGTTAGTCACTTGGTTTACTTTGGGCTTGTACCTATTGAATATCATCTTATGGATTTCAGATGGGCTTTCCAATTTTTCAATAAATTTTATTTTCAATCCTGTCTTCCAAAGAGCTCTGAATCTTGTCCAGCTTGCTTTTTACACTGTTTTTGCAAACATCCTTGTTCTGGTCAATTAAAATCATTAATAAAAACAAAGGCCAAATGCCTGTGGTATAATGCTGAAAAATCCTCTCCAGTTCGACCACGATTCAATGATTCTAACTGCAGTTTTGTATTAACTTGAGAACGCATTTCCCTCTTTTTTTTAATGAGTCTGGTTTCTAACATTGAGGAACTGTCAGTTGTCTAAGAGTTTGGTCTGACAGGAAGGTTGGCACCATAGACTCACTTGAGCATTGGTGGCTTCTTTGGACTTCAGAGATTTGCTTTTGTGATACGCTTGTTTCCATTTAAACAAAGCAAGGACATCAGGACTGGATCTGTTGCTAAAACCAGTATTTTTTCACCTTGATTAAGTTTGAGTACAGCTTGCCTTTATGGGGGTCTGGCCATTTTTATTTTATCCAATGGATTTTACAGTTCCTAGAGAATAATATACTTTCAAGAAGAAAAAAGTCAGAAAAATCGTAAGCAGGTTTGTATTTGATGCAAAAAAAAACCCTCCAAACCAAAACCCCCAAATATTTAATTTGATGAAAAGAAGCAGTGAAGACCTGTTATAACTTTGAAACACAGCAGATATATTTTTTGCTTATTGTTAGAACACCTTACATCTATTGTTGCTCTTAACTGCTTTGACATGTGACACAAGGGCCTGACATATGTGATGCATATCACCGTATCCCATAAACAAAGCTTTCATTTATTGAAAACACATATTGCTGGTATTGTAAGAAGCTTTCTTTCATCTCAGAAAAACAAATTGACAATTGAAATGGACAAATTCATCAGCATGGATTTCAAATCATTATTCTCTTCTAATTGTCCTTTTTTTTTTTATTTGTTGGTTTGTTGTTTTTTTTTTGAGGATGTGCCCTAAATCTAGTTTTATCTAGGGCTGGGACATCTTGATTGCAGGCAACTTCATCCCAGCTGTGAGAGAACATTTTGCAATGGATTTGCATAAATGAGCTTGCCTCCAGGCCTACTCTTTTTCTCCACAGTTGGTCTTCCTGCTTCTGCTCATTATCTCTGGTTTTCAGCAAGTCTTCAAATTTCTGCCAGGCATGGTCTAAAAGACTTGCAGGATTGAAGGTTTCCTTGAGGAGAAGTAAGAAATGTGGGAAGGCAAAAGGAAAGTCCTGGTGTGCTGGAGACCTGGGGAGGAATATGCAGAATCTGAAAGGGGCGATAGAGCAGGATCCCTGCAGGGCGCAGGGAGACAGAGAACGGAACCAATGCCTTCTCTTCTGGTGGGACTGTTTATAAGCACTTCTTTCTGTGCCCTTAAAAAGATCCATGAGCAATCTCTGCAAGTGTGGGCATGACTGTTCTGTAAGAAGGTGGTGCTGTATAGAAATGTCAGCTCCGACGGCAGTATGAATGTCCTAATGCAATTACAGAGAGTCTGGCACCAGGGGAGAGCCTGTTGGGTGCTCGCTTGAAGAATGTAGCCCTACTCTGTCTCGTATAGCAAGGGCAGGTTGCCAGAATGGCCATGTGCTGAAAGACAGAAAGAGTGCTGTAGGAGCCTCTGGGGAGCAGAGCAAGGGAAAAGTTTGAGGGGAGAGGATACAAGGCAGAGAGAAGAAAGGTGGTTAGAGTGCAGGTATATACTGCAGATTCATTCTCATCATCCTTTCCTGCAGGCTTTTATCAATTCCTCTAAACTCCACTGAAATTCACCTATTCATACATGTGCACGGACTATGTGTGTTACAAAAGGAAGAGAAGTTACTTGGTTGTTTTACTTCTTCATATAGATTTATTTTAAAAGACTTTGACCACTCATAAATATAAATGTCTATTAGCATCACATTGCATGATGTATATATGTGGATACATTTATAAATGTATGCTTGTGTATATGTATCCATACAGATCTACATCTCTCTCAACAATGTCATAATCTGCACTGTATCATTATAAAAAGCTTTTTATACTGGTTTAGATGAAAGTTGTTATGTAAACCTGGGATTTTATTATTCCTCTTCAAAGTAAACAACACGAAATAGAAGATGTTCACATTTCAGAGATATACCTTGAAGTCTTCAGAACTGAAGGGGATAGGAGAGAAGTTTCTTCTCCCAATTTGTTCTAGGTAAAATAATTAATTTCAAGAGTGAAAAATGTATTACAATTTCCACAATTACTCTGTTATAATGTACCGGGGCAATAAAAGACTTTAAGTCTAATGTTTGTCTGGTTAAAAGTTACAGGCACTTAATTTTAATAAATAAGTGGGCCTTTTTCTAAAGTGGAAATTAAAATTTCCTTAACAACTGCAAGTAATTTTTTTAAACTATTGTCACATAATAAGGTCATTACCAAAGGGGGAATTAACTACTTACTGGGACAATATATGTTAAAAATGTCTTTAAACAAGTAAAAGCAAAGTGTTATTCATTTAAGCGTGAGCGAGAAGAAACCAGCTCCTGTTTCACAATGCTTGGGGATGAAGTATGCTCTTGTAGTCACACACGGGAAAAAGATTTGCCAGCCTGGTCCAACATGAAGTGATGGCAAAGGACTGGCTGCCTCTGTTTGTGTGTGTTGAGCACAGGATTTGTTGGGGGGGGCTGTACAGCAGTGGGTGGATGTTGAAAGCTGGAAGAGGGAAGAGACACAAGTGCTGGTGTTGCCCAGCCTCTGTCCTTGTGGCAGTTCCCATGCCTTGGAGATACAACAGCACCATTTGCCGTGCTTTGGCAAGGGGCAAGTGAAGCCCTAATGAAGGCACTGGTGCAATTAGGAGGATTTTTTTGCCATAAGCACCTTGGTCTGAGGAACATGAGTGTATAACAGAAGAAGCTGGGGATGAACAGGGCCTCTCAGTGTCACATGAGTGTTTCAGGAACAAATCTTGCCCGTTGGCTGTCCCTCCTTATATAGTTGCTGTTTACACTTTGCAACTCTGAATGCCCTGTGCTGAAGCATTGCTTTTATTCTAAAATGAATATAAGCATGATTTTGTGCTATTAAGTGTTTGGGGAAACCAGTGGCATTGCAGATTCTGGTAAGTGCAGATGGACTTCCTCCAGGAAGCACTTTTTACAGATATACTGAGCTCTCAAGCTTAATAGCTACTGTTATACTGCTTTCCCTGGTCCATCTCCTCCTCCTCTAAAAAAAAGCATCTTCTAGCTATTGTTTCTCTGCAAGTCAAGGGCCAATCCTTATCATAAGGAATCATGACTATCTGAACAGTTTATTGTCTGTAGGACAATCAACAATTGCCTTTCTGTCCTATTGCTTTAAGCACAGCTTAGCCTGACAAGGAGGAGGTCTACTCCACCACTCTGTTTTAAAAGGTGTTACACTCTGCCTAAAACCCTTTCTAAGGTGGCATGTGACAGGAATACACACACAGACACACACAGACACACATCGGCAAGAGTCAGTATACCTCATATCAAACAAGCCATACTGTCCATAGGGTAGAGTAAGTGCACATAAATCACATATTAAATAACTGCAAATAGAAAGTGTGAATGACATATTTTAAAAATGAGTCTATGAATCAAGAAATTTTCATTAAGAAACCAAACTCATTTTACCATCTCCAGTTGTTACGAAATCAACTTGCTTGTATTCTCCAGCACAATGGGATGACATTCATTGTAATTCAGTGGTACTGAGTAGACCCAAATATGTTGGAAAAAATGTGGCTTATGCCACTAAGTAAATCAGAGACTTCTGTGCCAGCTGGAAACTAACACTTGACGCCATCTGAACTGCACTGTTCTCTGTTGCTTGTGGGTCTGATTCCTCTTCTCACAGTGCAAATATGAACACTCAATATGCAATGCACATCAAGTAATTTTCCTGTTTAGCTTTTCTAACTGTTGCTTCACATTTTTAATTTTCCTCTCTTTGTAATTTAGTCTAAATAAAGACTCTGATATTAATTTGGATTTTTGAGAGAAAAATAAACCCCGCAAAAGCAGAGATGTGCATTGCATTTCCTCTAATCAATTTTATAACAGGGTGGGGTTTTTTATTGACTTATCTTCTTGAATGAAATTATCATTTTCAGATGAGAGACATATTAGAGTCTAGGCTGTTAAGCCTGTGAAAGCTTGTCTCCATGGAAGGACTGAGTGCAATTTTCATACAATCATTCTGCTCTTCAAATTGTACTAATGACAATGTGTTTTTTTCCCCAAGTATTTTCCTGGGAGCTCCTTATGAATGATACAGGCAAGGAAGCTTTTTCTTTTTGCCCCTTCCTGCTCTAAGGAAAGAATACCTACAGTTGGGCACAGCTGTGAGAACAGGCATTCACATCATCCCGAGAGCAGAAACCTGCCCCTGTGGGCCAGTTCTTCCCAAGGATCTTGTGATGAGAAAAGCCGGTGAGGTCTAGAAAAGCAGTTAGGGAAAAGGTCAAAATGTTTGAAATTGTGAGGTTAAAGCAGAGACATTAATCACTGTTCTGTTTCTCATAATGCTTCTCATACGTGGTAACTCAGAAGCATCCCTTGATGTTTACATGAATCCAAGCCATCATAGTTGATATAAGGCTACATACACAAATTGGTATCAACAATGTTTGAGGTTTTGTAAAGTATAATAGCACGGAGTTTGATTACTTGTCTCATATGGACTGTTTTTCTCTCTTGAGTTCTGTCAAGTTGTTCATGACTGACACCCAGTCTGGGGCATAGGGGAAATCTGGTCTCAGGGAGGTTGTCGGCTCTATTTCCAGATAGATGATTATGAGAAGTTTCTGGCAAGCAGGAGAGAAAAAATAGCTGAATGACAAGGGAGCTTTACTCACAATATCATTAAGGTGGTAATTTTCCCATAATTAATGATCTGAAACATTTAGTCCTTACAATAGCGAGTGCAGAGGTAAACAGCTTTATGGGAACACAGTGAGTGGGCTCCGTAAATGCAGAGGACCTTCATAAGCGGCAAAGCTTGTCAAAAGTCCCATTAACTGTGTCGGGCTTTGCCCAGATGTTATTGTTTCATACAGGAGACAGAGTCATCTGAATAATATCATGGAGATTTTTTTCAAGCAATTTTTTGCATCCTGTAGTAAAAGACAGCAGCTAATCCTCTTCCTCTTCTATATAGCTAAAAGTTTCTGTTCTCACTTCTTCAATACCTCAATGCTTCATAACCCTCCATGGATCTTATCTTCACTGCACCCCAGTGCCAGGACTTGTTACTGTCTCCACTGCCTAGTGTCCAGAAAAGCAAAATTAAAGTAAGACTGGGCAATGTGATTAACATCACCCAGCAATTCACTGACTGAGTCATATTCGTTTCACTAAGTCAGGAGAACGATCCCCTATATGTATCTGTCCTTTCCCCACACAACATTTTTGTGTCATGGCCTGCACCCAAACAGCATTGTTTTTTTTGTGTTTTTTTTTTTTTCCTTTGAAACTTACTTTTGCTTTTGGTGTTGTTTTACCACAGCTGCTGGGTGAGGAGAAAAATAAACCCACCTGGCTAAGCTAGTCACAAGCTTGTTCATGCCTCTCTAACGTGGGACCTCCATGCTGCCTTATTCTCTGCAGCTGGCTGTCCTTCTCTGCCCACCTTATAAAACACGGAAAATCTCCCTTCCCCCATCTAACTGGCTGGCTGAGGAAATGCTTTAAAGGGCAAAACTGCAGATCCTTCAAAGGCTGATTCACAGAAGAACTTGAGCTTTGATTTATAATTAGAGCTCTGAAAACCTTTCATTACAAAGCTGGGAAGAGCTAAGGAAAAAGCCATCCTCACCTGTTTTCTACCTCACATCACTGTAAACCTGGTTCATGTCTGTCCCCTGGCTCTGTGTTTGCGATGTTTTTGATGGTACTGGTATGAACCAATTTCAAAGGGAAATGGGAAGCATCCTTTTTCCCCAGAATTTCAGGGCAAGGATTTTAGCTGCATTTGAAAACAGTGAAATGCTCAGACATTCTCTGTGACTTTAAGAAAAGTCAAAATTTGCTCTCACTTTTGTCTTTTTCCCTCCTTTTCCCACTCCCTCCCCTCCACAAAAAACAAATATTATTTCTCTGTTTCACAAACCTGGTGGCTGGGAGTTACAATTTCATATGGACTTCCATCTGTTCACAGGACAAGTGGCTGTGTTTTTGCTCATAAGCTGTTGTTTTGCACACCATGTCTAATACCTCTTCTATGCAGAACAGGAGAGAAGAAACCCCAATGCCATGAAAAAACTTGAGTTCCCTCTTGGCTTCACTCCCTTGAAAAACAGAGTCCACACAAAAGTAAAAGCCCACTTGTGAGGATACATCTTTGAACGAAAGGATGAGCATGAACATTACACAAAAATATTCTATCTATGCATCTTTGTAAATCTTCATTTTTTTCTGTTTTTTTTTTTTTTTTTTTTTTTTTTTTTTTTGATTTTTTTTTTTTTTTTTTTTTTTTTTTTTTCTCATATTCTTTGATATCTCTTTCTTTCCTCTCTTTCTTTTCTATTGCTGTCTCCTAGTGGGAGTCATTTCCCAAAATATGTGTCCTAGGCTCCTCAGGATGGCACTTCTTTTTTCCTCTGAACAAGTGAAAAATTTTTCTCAAAACTCATCTAAAGAATGGTTACAGAAACATATAATCTCTCAACATTCAGATGTAAGAACTGCAGTCAGAAACTTGGATTTGAAAGAAAAAGAATATATTAGTTCCGTGCTATTTTTAATCAACCATGTTACTTATGTTTACATGGACCAAGCCAAGGAGCTCTAAAACTTGCTGTCAGTCCTTGGGCCCCTGAATTTGTACTTGTACCATACATCCTACTATGACACACTTTGTCAAGCCTCTCGACATAGGAGGTGATCTTCTAGTGCTAGCACTGATCTTGTACTCATGTACAATGTTATGCTCAGCTCAGCTAATCCTTTTGAGAAGGAAAAGAAGTCTGCACAGCTATTATACCTCTATCAACATTTCTTACTGCTTCTTGCAATTAGTTCTGAAGTCTTGGAGACTAATATTTGTGATTAATATATGTACATAAAATGTATAATTTCTTCTGCTGGTAGTTATATGCCTTGGATTTCATGTGGCTGGACATCACTGGTAATATTCAGGTATGACAGGGTAGTTCTTCAGTTAGTGCTTTGTGAAGCTTAAGAGGGCAGCAGTTTCTCATTTTCTTAGTCATGTTCCACAGATAGCTATACTGGAAAAATAAGAATGAGTGATGTGCTTTTGATATTTTATCCAAGACTTCATGGAGCATGGAAAAAATTTTTGCAAGTAGGTAGTGTGTTTTGAGTCAGTTTTGAATATGTGGGTGACAAGAAAACCTTTGTCAATAGAGGTATAATTAAAGATAGAATAAAAATTAGCCAGAAAACTTTGGGTGCATGTAAAAATGGACTACAAAAACAAGAAAAGAGATGAGGAGGAAGATGCTTCTCTGTGAAGTCATCAAGCTTAGATGACAGATGCCTGTGGTCTACAGCTATGAACTACAGCTGTGTAACGTATAACATCAAGGCTCTGGACATCAGTGGTCAAGTATTCCAAACTCAGGTTTTAAGGAACACACTATTTTTGTCTGCAAATACAGGGGTTAATCCTTTTAGGAACTGGAAAGGGGATTACGGGGGCAGTAAAGCAAACCTCTCATGACTTCTAGGGAGGAGCAGTGAGGACAGAAGGATCCATTTATTCTCACAGTACATGGCATATTGCAAGGTATGAGAACCATGATGGATCTGGTAGGCTGGCAGGAGGAGGGCTTCTCTGTATTGCTGCTGCCATACAGAGAGGGGCACTAGGTGTGGCAGCGTTTACAGACTTTCATTCAAAGTTTCATTGAATTGTATTTCATTGAAATATGGGATGCATGTTTTGAATGGGTAAAAATTAGACAACCACATTTTTGCTCTGTGGATGGGAACACTCAGTGTGGCTTAATCAATCACATGACAGGCATATTGGGTTTATTATCTTGTTTGCAAATATGATCACTAACAGACATACCAGACCAAAGTGATAAAATGGACTTCGTTGGCTTGGCGTAAAGTGCGTGTGAATGGACCATTAAAGTATTCTTCTCTGGCTAAATGTGCGTGACATTTTTATAATGGATACCAAAATTCATACATTGCAAATCTTGATTTCTCCGACCTACAAAAGTCAAAATACATCCAAAAATCTTCACGGTTTGGTGCATGGAACATTTCATAAGTGTCTATACGCATTTTGATTTTTGGTTTGTCCTCCCAGAAGCTGGAAAATGAAGGCACAGTACAGCAGCTGGAATAAAAATGGCACTCTCCATGAAACCATCTGACTCTCATGTAGTTCTCTTGGAGTCTCAGAAACAGATCTTGAAGTTTGAAGTTTGACTACCTTATTCTTAAAGAAAGATCTGAACGGGACTGTGTTTTTGATAGTTTAGAAAGAAGGAGAAAAGAGATGGGATTGGACTGTTATGCTGGAGCAGATTCTTAGCAGCACAATGGCATCATCATCACAAAAAACCTTTATTACACCTTCACTCTTCCTTTCCACTGAGTTACCAAAACTATTACTTTTATTTCTACAACCTTCTGATTTAACTGTCCGCATAAGCTGCCGTAACCCAAATATTCTGCATACTAATATCCCACACCTTTTAGAATATGTAACCCTTTGGCATCCAGAAGTAAACACTGAACTCCTTGTATACTGTTTACCCTGACAGCATCAAAAGATGGGCATAGAGTTATCTTTCACAAAGGCTTCAATTTGAATAGTGAGTATATTAAAATACATAAAAAACCCTCCAATAAACTGAACCACTAAAAGTTAGTCTTATGTTTTCAAGTAAATCTGGGCACTAGGTATGCTTAGGGGAAATGGTGAATAAGGATAGACTTTAATGAAGACAAAAATCAATTCCAGATAACACTGTTCCCCTCCCCCTCTTTGGAACAGACTGCATTGCCATCACTGTCAACTCTGTCATAGCAAAGACTAGCCTACGAGCTGTAACATCTCCCATGTGCATATCACTAATTAGCTGCAGCGGAGAAGCATGTTCGGATTTTAACTACACAAAATAACAACCCAAGCGTACGGATTATGACAACAGACAAATTTTAATGTCTTGGAATCATAAAGTGTTGGTAGCTGCAGCATTCCCCAGCCCACACAGAGAACAAGGGGAATGTTTTGCACCGTTAATACTTCTTCCAATTTCAGGATCCCATGGGCTTTGCAGACGGAGAGTGACATTTATCCCAGCTCCTTGGACTAACCACAAGGTCTGGACATCGCTTACGTTCCACTTAAGGGTTTAAACAGTGCATAGGTTTTCTGTGGGTGGGTGGATTGCACTCCTAATGAAGTGTGCCTCCCTGGGAAGTAGGTATAATTAAACCCCATTTGCAGACAAGGAAAGGGAAGCATTAAGGGGTGAAATGACTTGCTGAAACTCAAAATGAGCCATAAGAAAAGCTGGCACATAAGTAAAAAAATCTCCATACACTCATGAACTTTTTTCACAGAATCACAGAGTGGTTGAGGTTGGAAGGGACCTCTGGAGGTTATCTGGTCCAACCCCTCTGCTCAAGCAGGGCTACCTGCAGCAGGCTGCTCAGGACCATGTTCAGATGTCTTTCAGTATCTCCAAGGATGGAGACTCCACAACCTCTCTGGGCAACCTGTGCCACTGCTCAGTAACCCTCACAGTAAAAAAAGGTTTTCCTTATGTTCAGATGGAACCTCCTTCCATCCTATTTTTCCCTTTTTTTTTCTTCGTACACCAGTGGTCAGGACAAGTGCCAGGATGGCTGAGAAACTCAGTGGCTCTTCTCTACCTTCATAAAATAGGAAGAAATGGAGTGGTAACTTGCCTGTTGTCCATTTGCCCCAGGGAATAAAGATGGCCTGGCTTCCATTTCCCCACCTTGGGAAGGCCAGTGAGAACATGCTATGGGAGATATTATTATCACAAATTGTAATATCTGGATCTTCCTTCCATGCTGTTGTCTGTGCTGTTAATCTAGGTCTACTCAGGCTGAAAAGCTGTTTTTTACTTCACTACTGTACACATCTTGTCTAGGTGAGCAGGTCTGTAGGTACCTTTTTCCTCCTTGTCAACATAATTTCATTTTCATTTTCAATCATTGGTCACAAAATTGCCTTGCTTTTCCTTGTTGCATCTCTTCAAATGTTGTTTTTTAGCCTATTAACAGCCTTCTCAGCTCTCATTGTCTCTCACCTTGACTGGTGTCATTTTTGTTGTTACTTTTGCCTTGTTCCATATCAAGTAATGCAACATGCTGCTGTGAAAATCATCTTCATTGTTCCTTGACACTCCTGCATGAACTTCTTATTCATGTTGTTCAGTGACATAAATCCCCATTACGGCTGAGATACCAAGAAAGAGGGATAAAGGGGAGCAGGAATGCAGCAGAGTATTTAGAATTGCAACACACTCAGATTCTGCCTTCTGACTCTCCAGTGTATGGTCCTGCTCAAATGCCACCTCTCATCCACTCCTCTTCTTGCTCAAACTCTACTATTTACTCATTGCTTCACACCTTCTTTCATGAAGTCAACCTCTGTCCTCCAGTGTATATAATGACAATGATTAACCCGTAAATCTATTTTTTAAGAAACATATCTTTTATGATATGTTCTGTAATCTCTTTGCAGGTTTCTCTCCTTTGCTTCTCCCATCTTTTTCCTCAGTGATGACTCAGTTGCTGAGAGCACCCTGAAGAGAAGCATAAAATTACTTTCAAGAACCCACACTAGTGAGCATTCTGTAAAGATCTGGATTTGGCTTTATACATATTTGGTCCCAGCATGAGCCGGTGGGAGGAGAGAGCCAAATGAAGCATGTTTCTTTGCTGTTCCTGAACTAAGAAAGCCATAGAAAACTTCTTTGTTCAAGTGGAGGAAAAATCCCTATGTGGCAGGGAAAACATGAGAATATAATGTCATGCTTTATAGTCACCAGTGCATGCCTCCTTTTATGTTTAGAAGGGAGTGTAAAAATGGTCTAAAATCTTCTCTGGGGACTGAGAGATGAATGCAGAGGTAGTTTGACTCCAATCGTCTAATGTGCTGTTGCATGAGTTATGTACCAGAAGTGAGCTGAGCTGTGGACCTGAAGGAAGCTCCCTGTTGGAGACAATGGGGAATGTCATCAGCTGGTCATTAGTTTTTAACAGTGATCTCCCCTCTGGAGACAGTGCTGAAAGAAGCTGGTAATTAGAATTGTTTTTGTGAAGAGAATCAGGAGAGTGAGGGAACCAGCTGGCAACAGGAAGAGGAAGGATAAGGCAGTGAGGCAGAACACGTTTTCTGCTGTTGCAGCTCCAGGTTAGGACAACATCTCTGTTGATATAAATGCACTAGGGTTTTGTCCACCTTCTACTGATGCTTCTTACTCGGTCTCCCTTAAGAGGCATAAGTGAGAACACTGACTCAGAATGAAAGGGGATTAAATGCTGGAGAGAGCAAGGAGAGAAGCAATCACCCTTTTGCAGGTACTGTGCTGAGAGGTGGCTCTGAGGTGTACTGGAGGAAGATCACATATCTACAACAGCGTCATCTTCAGCCCAAATCCATGTCTCCCTCTTTTGCCTTTGAATGTCCCTGACTCTGCTACTAACTAGCTGTTTGGCTGTGGGCAAGTCTCTTCAAGTCTTTTTTGTTGTTGTTACTGCTTTTCTGCTTACCTTCTGCTTTATTGTCTAGCTAAAACTGTTCATGGTTTATGTACTGATGGGGCTACAGACTCTGTAGAAGAAAAGGGGTTCCAACCTCTGTGGCACTCTGCATTGAAGACTAAACGTGCTAAGTCACTTATAAGCAGGTCAGAAATATGTCTCTTGGCATCCCCAGCTTTGGCTTGAGAAGGGCTTGAACTCTGAGGGATCTCATAATTCAAAAAGGAACTAAGTTTAGGATTAAAAGAATACAAGGTAGACTATTTCTGGATAGCCTATATAGATATTTATACAAGGTATGTTATCTGGAGTCTTTTGTAATCAGCCACTAAGAAAAGCATCTCAGTAAGACAGAGGTCTGTAGACAGCATGGACGTGCAGGCAGCAGGAAGTAGACACGATACTTGGGAGATCAGAGAGATCATTCTTTATGTACAGTTGACATGCTGGTTTTGACATTGAGTAAATCACAGTTCTCATTGGGCCAACCAAAATTGATAGCTCTGTTTCCTCCTTTTAGTAAAATTACAATAATGAACTTTCCTGTACTTTTTGAAGTACAAGATCTACAGATTAAAAGATCTATTACTTTTGTTAGCCATTCAGAAGGTATGGGTTCTTCTTTAAATATCTTTTTCATGCACATTTCTTTTATTAATTCTCTTTTTTCATATTTTTTTTTCTTAAGTATCTTTTCCTCTTATCCCTTTTGTTCCTCCTAAGGTCTTAGATGACAGCATTTTTCATTACATTCCCTGCTTTTTTAATCTCTTTGTCTCCATTTATGTAAATCTGGCATGTGAACTCGCAAGATGATGGAGTTATGAAAATCCTTGGAGCCTGCTTTAAAATCTCATGAAGGTCTAATTAAATATTGCACACTGGGAAAGGCATATTTTCCAATGTATGTGAAAAAAATTATTTGATTGACATGAGCACTAGGACTTACATCCAATATTTCCTGACACAATAAATTTCTGGTTAACCCAGATTTCAGAGTGACTTTTCCCTTCTGTTGCACGTGGATGCATGGTTTAAGATTACTCCACCATTTCTTGTTTGTTTTGTTCTTTATCAATATGAAGATCAAAACCAAACATTTTACTTCCCTCCTGCCCCCAGTTTGTTTGGTCGTTGTTGTTACTACTACTGCCATTTTCTTTTAAGTTTAGTCTCTTTTCTGCTTGCTATGTAAAAAGAATGAGCAGCAAATGAGGAGAGGGAATCTTTAAGTGAGATTATCCCCTTATCACAAAAAAAGTAAATCTCCTAAATCCAACTGAAAATCCACCATCAGCTGAGATCAGCTGCCTAACACAACATCAATGAAGAAAAATGAATTCTGTCTCTACTTGCTTGCTCTGAAGAAGTCTAATGTGAAGATGTTGTCAGTCCCTCCACTACCATGCCAGCCAGACTGTGATCTTGCTGGAATTCAGAATCTGTATATTTACTGCTGAATAAAATCTTCAGGGACCATTTTTTGGCCTGAAGGGCAACAACACAAACTGCCTGCATTCATAGTTCATAGCACTTGGCTCTGGGTGGAGGCAAATTTTGGCCCTGTATGGGACAAAAAGAGCTGGGATAGTGTTAGAAGATTTTGTAGGCAGCTGGGAGCCATAACTGTATATAGTGAGTACAGGACTCCCTGGTATGCTGTCACCTGAGCTCCGTGCTCCGTCCTGGCCCTTGTGTTAGCCCCAGATCTCATGCCTCACCACCATTTTGGAGAGCATTAATGGGTCAAACCCATATCAGGGCACCATGCTACCACTTACAGAGGGTGATTTAACAGAAAGCTAATGGCTGCACATTCTCCCTAGCCCTCCTGTATTTAGCTGTAGGGATTTACAGAGTCTTAGTAGGAGGATGCCTTGTCAGCGCTTGTATGCATGCTGCCTCCATAAAAATCTGGGGACTTCTGCTTAATAGGATGCTCTGCCTCAAAGCTCAGTGATAAGAGCAAGAGCTGTTTGGTTTCAGGGGCAAGGAGATCTGGGTGAAGGAAACCAATGCTGTGAGTTCAAAGAAATTACTCTCTAGGAACTGCGTCCTCTTCTTACCCCAATTAAATTCCTTATCATCTTCTCAGTGTCAACTGGTGAGAGTGACAAAAGTTTAGACATGTTCAGGCATTTGTCTCGGTTCAAAATTCCCACTGAAGCTGCAGGAATCATGATGTGGAGGGAAGCCTTGCAGGCTGGCCATGAGCTGTGATGAAGAGAGTTGCCCTCCCTCCTCCAGATGGTCATCTCTGTGCTCTGCGCTGCTTGGGTGCTGCGGGAATGTGCTGCCATGTGGTCTGCAGAATAAGCATTATACACCTTTTATAATTGGATAAAAGTCCTTGGCACTTTATGAAAAACTCAGGGTATTTAAGTTAAACTGCTGAACTTGGAGTCTGAATAAATAATTAATTTTTTGCATAGTACTTATTTTCATGGGCACTTTCAGTTGCAAGCTTCTTCTTGTTCACCCCTAATCTTCAAGGCCACTCCTCTGTTCCACACTGGAGAGAGCTGCATATCAGTATTGGCTAAAAAAATTATGACATGAAGTTTATGATCTTTCAGATCAAATCTCTTGACAAACATTATACAAATGCTGTTCATCAATAATAAAATGACTTGGCTTTAGAGATCTGGAAGATGAAGATAATATATAGAAGCGGGAAGGAGAGAATTCATAGAAATCATGAGGCTAAGTTCTGCTTGCAAAGACAGCACAAACAAAGATGAATTACCATGTAAAGGATTTCTAGAAGCATACAACTGCTATTCTAACATCCCAAACCAGTCATTCTTTGCACTGTCAGGGTTAGAGTTTACGGACAAACTGAAGAGACCAGTCTGCAGCTGCCAGAAAGATTCCTTTTTTTCTGTTTTCCTTTGGTTTTCAGATACAAAAGTAGATCTCGGGGGAACCCTTGCATTAGGATCTTTGCCACAGGTAAAAGTCACAGTCATTTTGTGCATTGGTATCTGAGGTCAATATTGTATGAACTTCAGAGCAGATTTACAGAGCACATTTCATTTTTCTGGAAGCAAGGCATTGCTACGTTGTGATGGTAGAAGAGATCTCAAAACACTCATTTAAGCTGCCCAGGAGCCCAGTAGAAAGCCCTTATCACCTTTTTACAGATGGGAAAAGAGTGCAAATCCTGTGTGCAGAGTCATACTGGACAGGTGCAAGAAACTGAGGGCCCTCCCCTTCCATGGCAAGTTCACACCTCTTGTTCAGTCATGGTAGAAAAATCCAGATGGAGTTCGGGTTTGGTTGGTTGAACAAGCTCCAAAACTATAAAACATAAAGCAATGCATTTGAAATCTCATCTGTTTGGCCTTCCAAGTGAGAGTGCTAACCCTCTGTGTATTGGACTGAGAGTTTTTCCATAGGGGAGTTCAGTTTCTTGCCTACTGGTCCTGCTGGGACCTAGAAATGTTATGGGCATAACAGATGTGATGGATAGTTTTGCAAATCTGGTGAGATCTACTGTTGTCAAAAGATTCAGTTTTATGGGTTTCTTGTTTAAACTAGGTCAGCTCAGCTTTGCTTTATTTATAACAGGTTTCAACAATTGTGTCTTCAAAATGTAAAAAGAAAAACCTGGGAAACTACAAGCCAGTCAGCCTCACCTCCAACCCTGGAAAGATGATGGAACAGCTCGTTCTGGGTGTCATCTCCAAGCATCTGGAGGAAAAGAAGGTTATCAGAAGTAGTCAACATGGATTCACTAAGGGGAAGTCGTGTCTGACTAATCTGATAGCCTTCTATGATGGCGTGACTGGACGGGTGGATGAGGGGAGGGCAGTGGATGTTGTCTACCTTGAATTCAGCAAGGCTTTTGACACCATCTCCCACATCATCCTTACAGGCAAGCTTAGGAAGTGTGGGTTAGATGAATGGACAGTGGGGTGGATTGAACAGTGGCTGGCAGACAGTGCTCAGAGGGTTTGGTTAGTGGAGCAGAGTCTAGTTGGAAGTCTGTTACAAGCGGTGTTCCTCAGGGGTCAGTACTGGGTCCAGTCCTGTTCAATATATTCATCAATGACCTGGACGAAGGGATAGAGTGTACCATCAGCAAGTTTGCTGATGACATAAAACTAGGTGGGGTGGCTGACATGCTGGCAGGCTGTGCTGCCATTTAGCACGACCTGACCAGGCTGGAAAATTGGGCAGAGAGAAACCTTATGAAGTCCAACAAGGGAAAGTGTAGGGAACTGCACCTCAGGAGGAATAACCCCATGCATCAGTACAGGTTAGGGGCTGACCTGCTGGAGAGCAGCTCTGTGGAGAAGGACCTGGGAGTCCTGGTGGACAACAGGATGACCATGAGCCAGCAATGTGCCTTGGTGGCCAAGAAGGCCAATGGCATCCTGGGGTGCATCAAAAAGAGCATGGCCAGCAGGTTGAGGGAGGTTATCCTCCCCTCTACTCTGCCCTGGTGAGGCCACATCTGGAGTACTGCGTCCAGTTCTGGGCTCCCCAGTTCAAGAAGGATGAGGATCTGCTGGAGAGGGTCCAGCAAAGGGCTACAAAGATGATTAGGAGACTGGAGCATCTTTCTTATGGGGAAAGGCTGACGGAATTGGGTCTCTTTAGTCTGGAGAAGAGACAGCTGAGGGGGGATCTTATCAGTACTCATAAATACTTAAAGGGAGGGTGCCAGGTGGATGGGAACAATCTTTTTTCAGTGGTGCCCAGTGACAGAACAAGAGGTAACAGGCACAAACATGAACATAGAAGTTCCATCTAAACATGAGGAGGAACTTCTTTCTTTTGAGGGTGGCAGAGCACCAGAACAGGCTGCCCAGAGAGGTTGTGGAGTCTCCAGCTCTGGAGACATTCAAAACCCACCTGGACGCCATCCTGTGCAACCTGTTGCAGGTGACCCTGCTCTGGCGGGGGGGTTGGACTAGGTGATGTCCAGAGGTCCCTTCCAACCCTACCATTCTGTGAAAACTCTCAGCTGAGGGTGATTTCACTCTGTTCCAAGCAACAGCAGAGCTAATAAAGTCAGCAGGAGGCACCATCTTGACTTAACTTAGAACATTATTTTGCTTTTTTTATTCTTTCCACTTTGTTAACCTGGAAACCTCAAGATAAAGCCAATTTTCTGTTGTAATAAGAGGGAAAACCATGCTATGTAAGAATAAACATATAAAGAAATAAAATATTATTGTCTTCACTTTACAGAGAGGGATCTGAAGCATTAAAAAAAAAATGTGCAAAAGGTCTACCAGGAATTGGGCAGCATACGGCTGCAAAGCAAACCTGGTTTCCTGAGTCTTATACCTCCATCCTATCTACATAAATAACCTTCCAGGCTCATTCAGGTGGTTGCATCCCTTACATTTGAAGGGATAACACCAAGAAAACATCATCTTCATGTTTTTCTTACCTTGTTGTAAGTAAATGCATGGTGCAGCTAATGCATTTTCAGTTGCACTTGATTTCACTGAGCCCTGATTTAAATCCAGTAACTGCTTATGGCTCCAGTACACTCCGGAATGTTTTCTGAGCCGCCTGTGGCACGCAAAACCTTGTCATTTCCATCTGTATCTGGCTTGTCACAACTTTTACACTTCATGAGAGAGTCCCATTTTCATTGCTAGACGTGTTTTGAAAGTGCCTTCCTGTACTGAAAGCAGAGATCTGTAATGGACTTCATTAAGGTAGAACTGTTTTCTCTTAGGAGGCTTCAAAGCATTTTTCTCTGTCCTGCATGCTGCTTTATCTGGCAGACAAGCATGCCCTTATACAAAAGGGCATTCTATAGATAGGTGTTTCACACTCAAAAATTTTTTTAAATAAAATATCAACTAAAATATGGCTTTCTAAACTAACTCTGCCTGTCACTTGTCTTAGTCCATTAGCTCTCAAAGATACAGAAAGCTGGGTCTTCTTTTACTCCTTCCTTGTAAGTGAGTGCTACTTCTGAAGTTTTTTCTAAAATCATGTTAACGGGGAAGAGATTTTTAGATTATTTCCCCTATGTTTCTCCTTCTCCCTCCAAAGCATAGTATTTGTTTATGGTTTTATCCTTAGATTTTAGAGGTATTACTTAACTTCATCTGAAATTTCAAGCTATCTAGATCTCCCTATGAGGCTGAACTTTCCAGCTTGATTGACACCTTCATCAAACCTCTGTCTCCATCTTTGTGCAAAGATGGTTATAACTTCTGTGGCTCAGTGCCAAACCAATCTCATCTTCCCATTAGGAAATACATCAAGGAGGGGCTGAACACATAAGGCTGATAAAAGTGTGGGACTACCCTCTTATCAGGAAGATGAAAGCCCAGCCAAGCTGGAGGCAATAAGAGTTTTACTTACGACTGCAGTCCAGATGCAGCCATTCATATCTCTGTATCACTTTTCCTGCCATCCCATCATAACTTCTCCTTTGCTTCCTCTTGCAACACTGTTCCTGACTGCGGTATGAAACACGGCTAGCTCTTTTTGGACAGGTAACTAACAGGACTTTGTACCAGCAACTAGAATCACAGGGCACAGGACGTTTTCCTGAAAATAGACTTCTCCCTTGGTGTTCAAGACAGCTCTAGACATGTCTGGATATGCAGAGAAACAAGGACGGCAATGGACCATGGAAGTCTTAAATGAAAAAGACCACTTTTTCAGTGCTTAAAACAAGCTAATAATCCCAAAGGCTTTTCTTTACATGGCATGCTTATGTTACTCTTTCAGATAGGCAATTTAATCCATTACTGCCTGGGAAGACAAGCCAGCAGTCTTGAGTGTTTTGCACATCTTGTCCTAGCCAGGAGCAGAAAATAGTAGGTAGCAGACGGGTTTTTTTACAATGATCTTGTCTCACCTGTTCATTCACTTGGCTTCTCAGTCCTGAGGGCTTTAACATGACTATTGTGGTGTCCTAAATGTGGGGGGTAAGTAAGGCTGTGCCCTAAATATCAGTTCATTATCTAACAGGCTCTAGGAAGGTAAAGGTTTGGAGAATTCTTTCTGCTGCCCATAAAAAATTAGCAGCAAATGAAGGTACATGCATGTTAGTTAATAGGTAGAAAAAAGAGGTGGACAATTAAGGTTGATGGTGGTGGGGAGGGAAGCTTGAGACAAGTATGTGCCATTTTCCTTTGGAGACACCTCTTCCTGTGCATAGCATTTGCTTTATTAAAGGAGATACTGTGTTTTTCAGGTGCCTTTTCCGTGGCCACCAGTTTTGCTATTACCTTTCCTAACAAGGTCGATCTTCTGGCTGCTGTGAACCAGTTATTCTCTTCCTCTGATTTGCTCAGCTGTCGTTATCCATAATCAATGAAGGGAAGAGCTGTCACAGTCATGACTGAGATGAATGACATGGGTACTGCTCAGTCTGCAGAAGCCCAGCTTTCGTGAGATTCATGCAGAGAGCACTGCTCATGACTCAGTCGGATGCTCTCTCCCTTGTCAGTCAGTCCCTATCCTAATATCATGGCACAGTGAGAAAAATTGTGGTTTTGTGCTGTTTGAACATGATGTTGCTTTGGCCATTAAATAGCTCCTGCAGAATACATTTCTCATTTTCCTGCCTTTGCACGCAGTCACACATACACACAGAGAGTACGCTGCATATCAAGCTACAGGCATTTCAGCCTTGCAGTGCTGAAATTACCCATCCCCAGTTCTAGCTCTGCAAAGAGCAGCTAGCTGTTCAAAATAATTGACTGAATAAAAGAGGCAAATAACTGAGCTGTCCACTCCTAAACTACTGGTCTACGATTGAGGGCAGCTGAGTTCAGTTCCCAGCTTCCCAGTTCCCAAGATGAGGCACTCTACATGGGTTATGCTGAGCAAAATGATGCTGTGCACAGGTTTTTGATCCGTCTCTAAATGAGCCAATGTTGATCTTGAGCACAGCGCAGCCCTGCCTGTGTTGTCAGCTGTGCTTGAAGCAATTAGAAAAGCTGGACTGATGTAGTCTGCATGGAGGGCCATGCTGAAAAGATTGTACTACTTCCAGGCCTGGGCTAACATGGGCTGTGATGCTCAAGGCTCTGTAGACACAACAGTTTACGCAGAGCTAATTAATGTATGCCCAAAATGCAACTTCCTTGCTTGGGGTTTTCATCCTTTCTATGTCCTTAGGCAAGTCATGTATCCCAAATTCTGAAACAACATAAATTAGAGATTTAAATATCTGGGCTGACTTGTAGAGATGATGTGCAATCCTATTTCTTATTAACTTAACTGTAGGCATTCACCTGAAAAGAGAAAACAATACCAGGCTGTTTAGTTTCAATTTCACTTTCTGCTTACCTGCCCCAGCAATGGCGAAGAGGCACTTTTTCTAAGTCCATGAGTGTCTGAGGTACTCTTATTGAAAGATCTGTGTACCAAATCTAGCTATAGAGACCTCATTATTGCATTATTGCTATTATTTATAGTGTAAATTATTTCTCTTCTGCCTTAGCGTTGTAGAGGTAGTAGACTCCTTTGTATGCAAACAGGATCTGATTTTCAAGGACCAAATCTTGCCTCCAGTTTCACTGGTGGAAATCAGGAGTAACTCCGGTAAAGTTGCTGGAGTAATTCTGGCTTTGCCCTAAGGCAACTGAGAACATAAAGCAGCTTTTTGCTGCCTAAGTGGAAAGTTAAAGAATACTTTAAACGGGCTAATTTAAGGGAACACGGAGGCTAACACTGACAAGTCATTTCTATATTACACCTAGTAATATGCTTTACACTTAAAATGAAACGTATGATTCCAAAACAGTGGAACCACTCGATCATGGGGATATAATAATCTTAGAGGTGACAACTGAACAATGGATTCCAGGCCTGAGCTGAGAAAATGATTCTTTCAAATACGATTTTAATGTTACCCTTTAAAGTCTCTTTGGTTAAAATGACCAGCATCAGGCTGTCCATCTCATTGTAGCTGATGTAGTAGGTACAGCATAAATATACTTTCGGAGTTCTTGCAGAAGACTGTTCCCGTATATTTTGTTCCTTTACTGCTGAGCCTGCTGCCGTCTAGTGCAGGCACACACTCCGGCTGAGGAAAGGGACTGGCTTATTTTGAACTTCGGGATACAGGTGAGAAATTACAGGGAGCATATTCGTGGTCATGAGGGTGAGAAGAGGTGCCGTGTGATATTACCCCCTGCCACCATCCTTCAAAGCTTTTTGCACAAAGTTTACAGCAACAACTTCTTGTTCTGCTTCCTCAGGAGATGCACTGGCCTCAAGTGCCTTTCCCATGAAGAAAGTTTTCACAGCATATCATTGTTATTATTATACCTAATTATATAATTATTATATTAGTGTATGATGGTGGGATCAAGCGTTCATAGGACCCATTTGCCCACACATAGAAATTTACAGTCCTAAGTCCTTTGTTCAGAAGGCAATTAAAAGCATCTCTTGTTCCAAGAAAATATTTGATTTTTTGCTGCCTTGAAAAGGCATGGATTTAAACGTTTTTCTGAGCTGTGGCCACAGGGCCTACTCCAGAATTCCCCCCCAAATCAATGCTGAACATCCTAGTTCATTGTATGTCTATAGAAAAATTGCAGCAATCTTTATTGTTCAGCAGGAATGAGAGTGCTGTATAATTAAATTAGAGCAAGGCAAACACTGCAAGAAAGTTTCTGTGAATAAACACGTTTAATCAGTTTATTTCTATTAAGTGCAGCTCTCTTGTGTATTCACTTGGTGTTGCCACCTGATTATTGTGCAGCTGGCACAAACCTGAGAGGCCAATTTCAAAGCTACATGCATACGTGTTGCCAAAATTCAGAAATTCAAATCCTCACATACTAGTATTTGCATTGCAAGTGATCATCCAATCAAGGAAAATGAATCATTAAGCTTTCTAAGATATTCAGGCTAAATTTCGAAATATTTGTGATCAATCCCTGACTTCAAAATATTTGAAATAGTATCATTACAATACAAACGTTCCTCAAGGAAGCACAATTTATTGATGAATATTTAGCTGGCAGGTTAAGGAACCTCCTCAACACATGCACGAAATAACAATATCAATAAAAGATACATATACAATCTTCCCCACTGTTGCCACAATAAAGACGTAAAAAAGAGAAATGAGAAATAGGGAAGTCTGTTAGCACATGCGATTCGCTCATTATTTCCAGACTAATTTTCCACCCCTGCTGTCATCTTCTTGATTTTTGTGATTCTAAGTTTAAATTTCTTCGGGCCATACAGTATCCATCATGTCCTTTGGGAGGCTGTTCTTCAACCTGTTGGACCAGAAAAGAAACATTTTTTTTCCAGATTTGCTGACTGAATTTTCCTCTGCTTAGTATTATTCAGTGACAGTAGATTATATTTCCTTTTACAGTCTTAAATAATTTATTTTATCCTTGTTATTTACAGTCTTTGCCTTGCATGACCTCCTTTTATCCCAACTATTCGGTTCTTTTAATATATTTTTTTTTCAGGAGTCCATCTGTCTCTTAATCATTTGTTGTTGCATTTCTCTGAGTCTTTTCCAATTTACTACCATCTTTCAGGCTCTAAGAGGCTTGTGACTTTATGCAGTGTTCTTAGGGTGGGCAAACCATTCACTGATTTAGCACAACCTCTTTGGTACCATGTCCTTGACATTCAAACACACGGCATCTACCACTGCTTTTGGTATATATTCAAATGCCAGCGCACTGGCAACTGTGGAATAAGGAAGGGAGCAAACTGACAAGTCAGGATGTTTTGCCCACGCCCTCTGGAGGTTCCCTGGTCGATACTAGGGTGAGCACCTCATGTGTCCTTAACAGTGCAGAAGGTCAGCCCCAATTGTTTGAGTAGCTTCACTTTATATTCTCTTCTTTTCCATTTGCTCACCACCAAGTCCTTCCCCTTATTCCCTCCCCAAAGAAGGATAACCCTTGTTACTCTTTTTCCTCTAGCACTTGTTTGGTTAACTATATGCCTTTAATTAGTACTTATGATAGGGCTGCTCTAGTAATTCCTACCTTTGTTATCAATTCTGCCAAGCTTGTACCTCCCAATTGTTGCATATAACGTCCTACAGTTTTACATATGCTGTTAGTGGTGGCCCAGGTCATGGTGGGCCGTTTGCACATACATAACTGTCCTTTCGTTAAGCACAGCATCCCGCAGTTCCTCATTTTGTTGTCTTGTTAGCAGCACCACAAGTTAGGATTAGCTATCTGCATGCATAGCTTAGCAGATCTTATTATGGACATGACACCACTTTCTGTCAATTAGGATGACATGATTTGTATTGGTTTGCCTCAAAACTGGGAGTTATGGTAGAGCTAATCTATTATCTATAGCACTGAGTACTTTACTGTCATCTCTGGAGCAATTCAGTCCTGTTGCTGGTGCAACACAGGTTCTCATAACCTTCAACTCTGACTTCCCTGTTCTGACCATCAAAATTGTATTGATGTTTTACAGGACAACAATAATAGATCTGCACCGAAAGACATCAATTTGGCAATATTCAATCAATGTTAATTTGGGCCATCTGAAATGCTTGCTCTTATTTTCATAAAAATTAGGTGATTTTAGGGTTAAAGATGGAATTGATGGTGGGACACTGGAATTCTAGTCCAGCTCCAAAAGACATTCTGCATTACCATGGCCAAATCACTGGTCTGTACAATAAGATATTAAATTTATGTAACACCCAAAAGACTCTGAGATCTTTGAGGATGGGGTGTGACAGATATTCAGGATAGTCGTTATTGGAAATTTATTTGAGACTTACCGCCATTCTTTTGATTTAATTTTAGCCAATGTAAGATACCTGCTGCTTCATGTAGCTTTCATGGACATGCTTATGGTGGCAACATGCAAGAGGACCTGTGTCATTGACAGAGGTACTAGGATACTCAGGGGGTGAAAGGAAAGGGTGAAGAAGGTGACAAGAGCTGAGATAAAGGTGTTCATTGATGAAAATCCTTAACAAAACTCACAAGATGAAACATTTGTCTTCTGTGCCACGTAAGAAAAAGATACAGTAGCTGGTATTTTATGTTTTAGTTTACTTTATCTTGCAGTATCTTTTAAAATTAAAGCACTGAAGGTAAATTTTTACCTAATGGACAATAGTTGTCTCATACTGCAGTCAGAAACTTTTGTCCACAGTCAGTTACTCTAATAAATCTCCTTTTGTGAGCCACCGACAGTGTCATTTAGAAAAGTAAAGACACTAAGTTCTCACTCCTTGAGTTTCGATTTATCTCAAAACTCCCATGCATTAAGCTTTTAAAAGTAGTAAAATTAACAAACATGATAATTCATCATCCAAAATGGTGTTTTAATTGTGAACCATGTTAGCAAATGTATATGTTAGTGTAACAGTAGTAATATATTTAAATGTAAAAGAAAGTTCTCTGAGATTTCTTCCCTCTGATACAATCTCTCACAGCCAGTGCCCCAACTTGCAGTGTTCATACAGTTCTCCTGCTGCTGATTCTGGCAGGGACTCTCTGTTAAAAATGAGTTTGCTTTCTTTTCCCACAGGAGAGTACATATAGAAAAGGAAAGGATGTTTCAAGAGAAGTCTTTGTAAATACGTAGTCGGTAGCCTGACATGCTACCTATAAGACATTGTATTAATAGTCTTTGGAAAAAGAGAATAGTATGGAACTATTCTACTCTTCTTAGACCAAGAAAGATACCATTGGCTGATGAGTGCCATAGGCTATTATTTCTCTGTGGGCTTGGGAGGTTTACTATCAGTATTAAAATACTGATGTTCTGAATGGAAGAACAATCTTCTTTCCTTCCCCTGATTAAAAAGAACTGTCTTCTCTTAATGCCCCTTGCAACTCAATCGATAAAAGCTTTCTCTTTCAACCTAGCTTCACTAGTGGTTAATATGTATGGCACATCCTTAGCATTTGCTCTCTGTGCAGAACTAGGGAAATATTCAGAAAATGAAAAATTACTGAAGACAAGAAAGCTTCTGAAAGGTGAAAGAATCTGAAAGCTTATCCCATTTACCTGAATCTCCCAAGAGTGCAAAATTTGGATGGATGTGTGAGGATTTTTTGGTGGCGTTCCAGCATGACTGGGTTTTGCTTAGACAGAAATATTTCAGTGCTGAGCAAGACCAAAAAATAATGTAAAGGGGAGGTAGTACAAACCTTTGTTTTTGTTTGTGAACCTCAAAGCAACTTGAAGTTTGGCCTCAATTTTGAATAAATGTTCAGGTTTTGTATTTTATTAATTCAGACCAGTTAATCTAGTCTTAACAGCACATTCCATATTTCCATATGAAAGACAAGACTTCTGAGGCATGCCCTCCCAAAATTTACTGTGTATTTTTGCTGCCAGAAGGGCTGGAATACTTAACAATTCCTTTTCTTTTTATTTCTTTTCTTTCTTCCTCCAGATAGAAAAGATTGGTACCTATTCTCTTTTTATTTGTTATTCTTGGCCAGACAGTGTACTGGATATAGCGTAAAACTGTGGAGTAATAGTCCAGAAAGGTATTCTGTTTTCTGAAAGTATGTGAGCAGTTAACTGTAAGAGGTTCATGAAGACTGCTGTGCTATGGTCCTGCACTAGGTGCTGGGAATACTCAGTATTGCGAGTACACTATAAGCCTTGGCTTCATTTGGGCTGGAAAATTATTGCTCCTGCCTCCAGGAAATAGGCCCACACAATGTCTACATCAAAGGGGCAGGCCTCTGGGTGCCAGGGGCAGGACCCTGTGAGCTGGCCACAGAACTGGGACTGTTCATTGCCTGGTCATACGTGGGACCCTCATCTCCTGCTTCCACTCCAACAATGAGGCAACTAATACCTGACTCGAAGAAACATGGCAACAGCAATGTAACTGCTGGTCTTCTGGGAAGGTCGCCATCTAAGATAGACCCAGTGTAGACTCGTGCACAGGGATACCCAGCATCATGAAGCTGCTGTGTGAGCAGAAAACAAGGAGCTGGGAATGGTCCCTTGCGCGGAGCACAGGTTGGGGCAGAGCAAACAAGGCTTTGCCTCTGATCAAGAACACCTCTCGTTGTACAAGCATCCTGAGGGCTGCTCTGACATCCACGCTGCTTTAAGCCTGTGCTCTGCATTAATAACTTGACTCTATCTAGGCACCATCCTGGGAGCCTTTTGCAAGTATAACCAGGAAAAGCCTATGCATGTGTGCCAGAGTCAGATCCTGCCAACGTAGGAGCAGTTGCTGCATAGCTGAGATGACAAAACCTGCTTTCAGTGCCAAACAGCTTGGGCTGGCTGAGTCTCTGCGGGGGCTGGAGTCTCGGCAAGCAGGCTCATGGATACTCCGTGACTGCTGTAATTCAGGCACCCAGCAGACATTTCCAGTGAAAGAACCCGATTTAACATGGGCATTACCTATAGAGCTGCACTGGGAAATGTCAGGAAAGATGAGTTTTGGCTAATGTGCTTGGTGACGCTTGTTAAAGGGCAATGCAAGCTAAGGGTAGGCAGACTAATAGCTGTGATTGTGTATCATGTATCCATGATTGCTTTTGCTAGTCTGGGAAAGGTATATACTTATTTATGCCAAGATAACTAAAGGCTGAGCTCGCATTTCTTTTGCTGTTGGTCTCACTAAGACTGGACTGGGTTCTGTGCCTACTGCTGCCTGCAGATTTAGCTATGAAAAAGCAGATGACACAAGTTTGGATCTCAATGGTAAGCAGAGCTCCCGTATGAAGCACAAATATTTCAGAGTGTGGTAATTAGAGCACACTAAGGGAGCTCGGTGAGCAAACCATTTTTATTAGTATCATTAATTTGCTAGTTTTAGGAGGAAAAAATGTGAGATGTGCTTTTTAATGTTCTGAATGCCTTCAGATATATTGCTGTAGGTACATAGAAATGGTGGAATGAACAGAGACTAGAGCTAAAAGGGAGCTGGAAGCCATCTCAAGAGATCATCTTAATCCCTCTTTTTACTCCAAAGCAGAATCAGTTATACCCAAAGCATCCCTGACAGGCATTTGTTTTATCTGTTCTTCAATAAATTCAGTGAAAAGATGGCACTGCTTCCTATGAGAAACTTCCTTTACTAACCTTATTGTTAGAAAATTTCCCTTATTTCCTAATGCATTACCTCCTGTCCTATCCATCCGGTGCACAGACAGACTAATCTCTTATTCTTTGCAGGATATTTTTACATTCCACAGTATGTTTTCCTGACATCTTTTCTCTGAGCTAGATAATTCCTTTTTTTTTACTTTATTTTTCCTTTATTTTTTCCCCCTTGATTGGGTCACATTTTTTAAGACCTCAATGGGGCACAATGTGAACTTTAATCAATGGTGGCATAATATCAAAAACGTTCTCAGGTTCTAAAGTCACCCTTAGGTGTATGAACAAGGACATGATCTACAACACTGAAAATAACCCTTCTATTCATAAGACCTAAGCTGGGATACTGAGTCTGGTTTCAGCCATGGGATTTCATGAAAAGTATGGATCATTTGGTCTGAGAAGATTGGTGAGAAAAGGGGAAGACAACAGATTTCTTCTCAGGCATGTTTTGGTGCCTAAGCGAACTCACAGTCTGAAGTTTGTACATGCCTAGGTTTTGTGTTAGAGTACCCTGCTTCATCTGTTACCACCACAGCAAAATTGAATTGAAGGAGCAAGAGCAAGTACAGCATCCAGCATTTTCAAGTTCTTCCTAAAAGCAAGTATAAATATGTAAGGAAGATAATTCTGCTGCCATTACACTACTTTAAATCGTGGATCAAGTTTGACATTGGGGAAGTATAGCAGAGAGTGAAAATTGCCTCTTCTTTAGTAGCAGAAAATATGTCAAGCTACCTTTTGAGATACAATTTTTACATGCATGGATGACAAAGCTCCAAGTGATGGTCTTCAAGCCACTGGAGAAAGTATATAGGGCATGTTTCCAGTCAATGTTACTGAAGACAAAACCCACCCCTGAGCTTTTCAAACTTTTTTTGCGGGGCCTGACAGCCATTGGCTTCTTGCATGGGGAAGGGGTTGTGTAACAGAGTATGCCTCTCCCATCTGATAGTTCCTATTGTTTTGTTGATGTGTAGTAGGGGGACTTAGAGGATCACTTAACAGAATTAGACAAGTTTGAGTGTCAGGATTGTGACTGAAATGGGAATTTTTAATGCTTGTATTAAAACTGTACTTTTTTTCTCTTCTGTAATTTTAGTAACTACAGTTACTTCCATAATTTTTGTAACTACAGTTGCCACAAGTGGCAGGTTGTTTATAATTCATTACCTAAGCTTTTCTCTGATTAATTTTATTCTTATTGTTAATCCTTCATTCTCTTCCCCCTCCCTGAGGTTCAGACAGAGCTAACTTTTCTCATGGGATCTTATCAAACTGGTCCGTAAAAACGAAAAGTGACCCTGAATGCTAATCCATCTGTTAAAACAGAACAAATCTGAAACTGCTAGGTGGTTTAAGGGTGTTTGAAGATTTAGAGATAATTAAATGGTGTGAGGTCAGCTATGTAGAGGACATTTTTGCCAGCACAGCACTGGCAGTCTTAGTGGATGGGATTCAGCTGGGGAATAATCTTAGAAAAAATCAGGTACACCTAAGGTCTAAAAATCTTTAGAAAGTGCCCAACAAATCTTCTGCTTCAAAAATTGTTACCATCATAAGAATTGTACTTGCCAGAATAGAAATCCTTCCCATCCTAAACCTAGTGAGCTAAAAGAAGGAAAAAAAAAAACGCTAGAAAGGCCAAACCCCAGGCAGATTTCCCCTCTTCTGGAGAGATGCTGGAGGCTCCCAGGAGTTTACAAGGGACTTCACTGTTGCTTGTTCCATTTTACCTGGAAGGTGGTCAGACACTAGGGAGGGTCAAAACTGACCTGAGGGGTTTCTTTGACTCGAGGGTGCAAAATCTGATAATGAATGTGATTTTTACCTGGGCTAAATCAGAGTATCTTCACAAAAGTCCATGGCTGCTACACTCTCCCTTTCATAGTCTCTACTTGAAAAAAAAAAAAAAGTCTCACCCAGGGACTCACTCTGTGTAACATCTCACATCTGCAGGAAAGCACAGAAGGGCAGCTGTCTCTGCGGAGGGGCAGGAAGGCTGCTCTTCCCTTACAGGCATAGCACACAGAATGAACAAACCCCACCTCTTTTCAGCACCATTAGCTACATATCCCCCCAGTAAGTAATGCTAATTTATACAGGGCTGCCTAATGAAATCAGTGTCCATGCAATGATCTTATGCTTTACAACTGCTGCTAAAGGCTATTTGACCATACTTTCCAAAGGTCAGTGCACAAAATCATAGCTGAAAGAAAAAGGCACTGGAGTAATTTGCTCTGTTCAATAAGGATTATGGTGACCTTCCTTTTAAGAAGGTTTTAACCTGGTTATTGGTGATATGCCTTAAGTTATCTTTAAGGTGAGGTGCTTTTTCTGTGATGCAGGCGAAGAATTCCGACCTCTTTGCATGATGTGCTTTCAACTGCAGTTAAGTGGTGCCTGTTTTCAACTGAGTTAGGTTGAAACAAATGGCTCCTTCTTTAAGGAAATAAATATACAGCATCAATGACCAAAAAAAATTAACCACTGTTTCTGTCAGGAGGGGGCTGCTGCTGGAGGAAGCCATGTCGCTGAGCAGTGAGCCCTCAGCAGGAGCCCCAGCACCTGGGCTAGGAGCTAAACCTAGACCCAAACAGGAGCAATTCAGCAGCTACGTGTAAGTTAAGGTTTTGATCATGACCCACGGAGAAAAGACACATTTTTTCCAAGGGATCACAGGTGAAGTTCAAAAAATATTATTTTTTAGCCCCCCAACCCTCTTGCCAGGTGTATGTGACAGCTGAGAGATATAATTACTAATTAAATGCATGGCAGCATCACTACTGGGATGAAAGCCAAGTGCTTCACTGTACTAATGCTTGCTTTTTACCTTGCATGTGGCTAAAGGGTTAGTGCAACCTCTGCTTTATTCATGGTTTTGTCTCTACATGAGCTTAAACACCACAAATTTCTTGTCCCTCAAGCCTAGTGATTTATAAAGTTTGGAGTGTGAGTTGTTATAATTTTTTTTTTTTTTGCCTGTCTGTATGGTTTACAGCATGGAGTTGCTATGCTACTATGTCCATATGAAGGCTACTTCTTGAATACTAACTTTATGAAATGAGTCAATGGTTCGGAATTTGTGGGATACAGGTGTGATCTGTTACTTCATGTTTGATAAAACTCTATAGTTAATGGAAACCATGAGTCACTTTCTGCTGAACAACACACCACTGACTGAATCTGCAGGTCAAGACACCTGTGTGTCCCTCTCTGCCTATCTAGGCAGAGAGCATGTTCTGCACACTTCATTTCTAGATGTGTACAATCAGTGGAGATTAACCCAAACCTGCGTATAGAAGTTGTAAAAGCATGTAGACACTTAAAGATGCAGATGATCTAAGTGATTTTGAGGAACCATTACATTTTGACAATCCTCTTGTGTCTTTAGATGTCAAAGCACCCTTAAAAATCTGAATTTATTCATCCCCAGGTTCTCATCCATGAAATAGGAACATTCTTCTTTTCTCCATATTCTTGTCATATGTACTTAACCTTTCCATGGCAGGGGTTTCTTTTGAACTTCTTGAGCAACTTCAAGTACATATTTCAGCCTACTGGATGCTACCATAAGCCAAGCAAAAAAACAAAAAGGTTTCATCACAAAGTCCATTGTAATTTAATTCCTTTCTTCAGAGTCCGAGGGGAGAATATTCTGTGGAGTGTGTTCCTTCTTCAGCCATGTGGTGCTGGCCTCCTCCAGAAAGGAGCGAGATGCCTGGGGATATACAGTACAAGAAAGCCTTCCAATGTGATGGTCCAAATTTGGAGATGAACAGAGGGTGGCAGTATCTAGATCTGCCATTATTGCTCCTCTCACTTGCATGGCCTTCTATTTCAACATAGCCTACTCCTTGAAAGGAGAAAAAAGCACTCTTGGAAAATGGGGGGTTTCAAGAAACTGACTGATTATTTAAAAAGCCCCCTTAGAGTGGCTTGCCCACAAACTTTTCACAACAGTTGCAAAAAGGTTATTCACAGTAGGTTGAGACCATCCCATCTGAGGCATATTTTTTAATACTGACACCTGTACAAGTATACCATTATATATTGTATGGATAGGGACTAACACAGATGGGGTCTCAAAACCAACCTCATTCGAAAGGGCCGGGAGGATATACCTTTGAAATAAAATACAATATTATGAGGGTTAGGAGTCTTTATATAACAGAATGGGAAGATATTTTCCCAAGACAGAGAGACTGTATTATTAATGTGTCTAAATGCAGTGTAGATATGCCCAAAATATCCTATTTTAAATTCACTTCCAAAACATCTTAATCCAATTGATGATCTCTAGCTTCTTATATTCAAATCAGTTTGAGATGTGAGCTGAGTGTCTTATAAAGGAAATGCTGGGCAAAAATACTGAAACTAATGTCTCTGGGTAGTTTCCATCCTCAAATTTCAAACCATAACTTTCCTGAAATTCGTTTTAGACTGCCAATAGCTTTCTTCTTTTTATTATTTTAATTTTCTTTTTTTTTCAATTGAGTAAAATAATTTTCAGTTTGAGGGAAAATGCAAGAGAATATCTTTTTTTATTTTTGTGTTTTTATTATCAGCTACATGGATGGATTAACTACAGGCATGTTCACATAACTAAGAAACAAGAAAATATGCATGTTCTATGGAAGATAAAGTTAAAGGCAGAATGAGAAGAGGGTGACAAAGATTTGAGTGGGACTTCTAACGTAAGGTACAGGTGATGTAAATACCAAATATTTATAAGAAGAAAAGGAAAAATGAAAAGTAAAAGTAGTAAGGGAAGGCAAAGAAGAGAAGACAGAAACTGGATGAGTAAAGCTGTGGATAATGTGCAGAAATATAATTGGAAATATGCCCTAATTCATATACCCAGATGCATCATGTTAAATTTGGGCAGGCAACCCTAACCAGTATTTCCTGGTATTTTGGTTGCTTTGACTTCACAATCTTTGTATGTGTGTGTATGTAACGTATATATTACATTATGTGCCATTCTTATAATAATGTGAAAAAAGGACTTTGAATAGAATATACAATTGCAATAAATGTATGTGGAAAACCTAGAAAACATACATTTTTAAAGATATTATTTTTACAGAAACAAACATGCAGCATAAGAAATTATTTGATGGTGTCTGTCCCTTTTTCCTAGTTTGTGCAATAGACTCTTACATTATCTTCTTTGACATATCTTAGCTTTACTTTGATTACCTTGGGTTTCAAGGGACTGTGTCTGAAATACCCTTTCTTTACATCGTTTAGAGGGAAAAAGAGTGAGAGAAAAAAAATATGATTATTAAGACTGAAATCATGTGGTCAGAACTGATCTTTTCCACTCCTGTCTGCAACACAGTGGTCACTCTACAAGGCTGGACCATTCTTGGATTGCTCCCTCAGTCTTCTCAGCACTTCACTTGTGATCAAGAAGATGACTTTTAACTACAAATATTTAAATTTTAATACTGTTTTAATTTAAAACAAACATTGTCCAGATAAAGACAGAAGAGAGGATTGTGAAAGACATATGCAGCCTATGGTCTAACAACAAGAATTAGGTCCTTACCTGACAATTGCATCTTTGGAAATCCCTGACAATGGCGGTTGCAACAGATTCCTTTTCTTTTTCAGCCCTGCCAATGATTATTCTGCCAAACGAATATATTGGACATGTATTTTTCTCTGTAACTAGTGCTGTTGTGTTTCTATTTCATTCCAGCTGGACATGTGTCAAGTTTCTGTCTTTAAAGAGATTCATTCCAGGGGCATTTAGCACTCAGTGGTTTTGTGTAAGCCTCGGCACTTTAGAAGATGGAAAAGTTTAAAAAGAAGCGCTGTTTAACTGCACCCATCTCCTCCCTGCATGTTCATGCATGGCTCTACTCCCTGCTGGGATAGATGGCATATGCTTGAGCAGGGGCAATGTGTGAAGGAGCATTTTCCTACCCAAGCACAGCTCTCTACAAGGCCTGCAAACTGTGGTGCCCTTGCTGCACCATATCTGGGATCCCTCTTCCAGAAAGGATGGTGAAATCCTGGACATGTACTCCAACTCCTGAAATTTGTGGGGTTCCAGAGCAGTCAGGCAGTTCTGCAAAGGACAGCCTCTAAGGTCTTGCAGTTTTCACCACTTCACACACACTTGTTCTTGAGTAAGGCCTGGTAAGGATATTTAAAGATCTTTTGTGGTGCCAACTGCTGCAGCAGGCATTTGAGTTTCCCTTTCCTCTGCTTTTCTTCACATTGTTTGTACTACCTCAAAGGGCACGCGAAATGTTGCAGAAAATAAAGTTTTGCCTTTTTGCATAAAGACAAGAACAGCAGGATCTAATGCTGATGTCTGGAAAAAGAAAGGGACAAATCTGAGAAAAAGTGATTAGATCAAGTTCTCACAATGCAGAGCACAAGAATATGAGAAGAGGTAAAGGCAGAAAACCTGTGGATAGAATGAAACATCCGACTGTCATTTTGCAAACACTAACAATCAAGCAAAAGGACTGGGCATTTTGGCAGTACTTGGGTCAAAAAGACCTGGGAAAGATCATAGAATCATAGAATTGTCTAGGTTGGAAGAGACCCTTGGGATCATCGAGTCCAACCATCTACCCTACTCTACAAAGTTCTCCCCTACACCATATCTGCCAACACCACATCTAAACGTCTCTTAAACACATCCAGGGATGGTGACTCAACCACCTCCCTGGGCAGTCTATTCAAATGCCCAACCACCCTTTCTGTGAAAAATTCTTTCCTAATGTTCAGTCTAAACCCACCCTGTTGGAGCTTGAAGCCATTCCCTCTTGTTCTGTCATTAATTACCTGTGAGAAGAGACCAGCACCAACCTCTCTACAGTGTCCTTTCAAATAGTTGTAGAGTGTGATGAGGTCTCCCCTCATCCTTCTCTTCCTCAAACTAAACAGTCCCAGCTCCTTCAACTGCTCTTCATATGATTTATCTGCTAGGCCCTTCACCAGTTTTGTTGCCCTCCTCTGCACTCACTCCAGCACCTCGATATCTCTCTTGTATTGAGGTGCCCAAAACTGGACACAATACTCGAGGTGTGGCCTCA